>JAYMGJ010000172.1:0-295388 GCA_037178675.1 Scleroderma bovista | reverse complement strand
CAATGAACTGGTCAAGCCAACGTCAGAGAAGGATAACACTGTGGGAAGTAAAGTCACCAGTATTCAGTGATTGAATCACCTCTAATCAATGTCAACCGCATTACATATCAGTGACCAAGTACTGAAAATCAGTGTCCCTGGGTGACACTGAGTGCTCATTTTTGCTATTGAAATTCAGTGTCCAAGTCAGCATCCATGGCACTGATTTAGAGTGTCTTTGGCAATTATTATCAGACATGTCAGCACTACTTTTCAGTGTAAAAGTTACTTAATTCCAGCCAGATGCCATTGGATTTCATTGGGGAACACTGGCCCTTAGTAACTGCATGGAAGTGATGTATTTGTGTAGTCTACAACAGTAGGGATATACACTGCAACAGATTACACCCACGCATCATGGTCATAGCAATACTGGCTGCCCGACCACGTCATCACTGAAACAGTGCTGCCATAATCGTCACAGGTCCGAGGTGGCATTGGTTACTCACGTTCTTAGTCACATTGTCTGTCGCTTGCGGCAGTGCTGATTGACCAAATTGTGTCACTGTATCGCTCCAACGCAAACAAAGACCACCATCGTTCCCCCCATCCTCATGTTCAAACGTTGTTGAATTCAACATAGATCCAGTGTAAGTATTGGATGTCAAACGGGATGACATCCACTTACATACTATGACCTACACCCCCAAGGGCACCCTCGAAACACCGCCAGGTCAGATGTATTCCCTCGGCAGGATTCATATGGCGAACAAGGAAAGTTCACATTGATGGCACGATCTTGATATACAATCGTGGAGTGCATAGCTCTGCACGAGAAATACTACGTCAGTGATAGCGGAGACAAGTGTGATTGCAAGTCAAAGGGAGTGGCTCCAACTTCAATGTTTATGTAAGCAATAACAGCGACACACTTATAAGCCAAAAGCTGGGTTCAAACCTGTAGAGTCACGCTAGATTCCATAAATAAGGTGGAAACATCACCAAACGATGCGAGCTCCAGTCGTGGAACTGGGCTGTTGAACGGACGTCGTGAGGCATGGTTGTGGTACGAGAACAAGATGTAATCAAGCGGAGATTGAATTTCTGCACAGTAATGCACAACACGACTTGCGTAACCACGTGACCTTACTAATCACCACAGCCACTGCCACCCAACCATGGCCACCACGTCCCAGCCTCGACAACAGCCACTACATACTACCTGAACACTCGACTGTGTCCACCATCAGCCTTACCAATGACCACCTCTCTGCCTCAACTCTACACAGCCACCTCAACAACCATGGCCACCTTGATGAAGAGTCGAAGACAACTAGCACTATCAGGATTCAGGATAACCGCACACCTGATGACGACAACCTGGACGTAGTGAGGACAAGGACAACCTGCCTCACTGTGACCATTAATGACGATGACATGATGCAGGCAGTGAGTTGAGTGCCTGTACAATCACCAGTGATTATATGGACAGCTGTATCCATCACAGATGGTGGCAGGAACAGCGATACAATGATGGAACGATAAATGTTTGTATATTTGTGGAGAATTACTAGTAAATGAGCACTATACTGATAGATATACACAACTGAGCCGTATTCTGATGGGTACTGAAAATCAGTGTCACCAAAATTGAGGTAGTGAAAATCAGCGTCACCGGAATCGAGGCAGTGAAAATCAGCGTCGGGACTCAGACACTGAAAAGATGTGACCAGCAATTCAGTGTCAATGTCACTGATTTTGGTCACATCAGCGTCCCCGTCACTGATTAGTAGTGACTTTACTTCCCGCAGTGTAATCTGCATGTATGGAAAAAAGGAACCTGGCGAAGTCGATCCATTATCACCGGTACCATGTAGGTGTCAGCCACCAGGTTTAATTGTGCTTATCCCAAAGTGAGCCTACGCAAGTTATCAATCATTAATGACCACTTACATTACAACGACCGTTTAAGCAATTCTTGTAGCAGCATTCCGAGCCCTTGCTACACGGACTATCTTCAGCTTTGCAGCTCGGTCCTCGCCCACGAGAGTCGAGAAGTTCCGCATTTGGGCTGATAGCAACACTAAGGCCGATGCCGGCGAAAGATGCAATAAGAAGAGAAAAAAGTGCGAGACGCATAGTAGATTGTTGATCTGAGTTGGATGGAGCCTACACTACACCATCATCTTATACCTCTCGTTTGTTTGGAAACCTCGGTGAACCAAGGCCGTAAACACAGGGAATAGAATTTAATTCTCTCGTTTGTTTGGAAACCTTGGTGAACCAAGGCCGTAAACACAGGGAATAGAAGTTAACTCACGGTCGGATATCTGGCTGAATGAATAGCATCAACATCAACTCCACCCAACCTGACGGTCGTCCAGTGCCAGCCCTCGGGCGCTCGGGCCAAAAGAGTGGTATTGTTCTTATTCCGCCGACATCACAGTTCATCACAGTTAGATCCTGGAGCGAGATCTCTCAGTATGAAGACAGCCTCTTCGACCCGCATCTCCAACACATTCAACTTCTCTCTCCTCTTCTCCCATTCCATCACTATCTCTCGTTCTCTCCGAGAGAGCAGATTCTCATCTTGCGCTACATCAGTCCGTTCACGCTTCTCTAAGACAGCCTTAACGATTGGCTCTTCTTGCTCTGCTTGTCGTCGTGCGCTAATATTGAATAATGTCTTGTAAAGGCTGCCCAACAGCGTAGAATACGCTCTATTGAGGTCAACATGCCTAGAGAATTATCAGCTTTACAGCGACAAGTTGAGACGAGACAACCCACCAAAGGTAGAACGTCCGAGTCGGATTGTGGTCGGCGCTCTTAGGGACCTCTTGGGTGGATATCAAGCAGTCAGACGACATCGCCGACAATAACGGCCGGACGTCCTTGTTTGTCATCATGGCCACTTTCGCAATCTGAGTGATATCCTTATTGAATGGTTTTATAGTAGCAAGGCACGGCAGGAGCGTACCTGCTTTTCATCCATTTTGCCGACATCTAGCAACAGCCGGAGAATCCTCACGGCGTCCTCACCATGCCGTTCACGCGCCACGGATTCCAACACTCGCCTGCGTAGTCGCCGATTGATGATATCGAACTCCACGTAGACTTTGTTATCAGCAAGGGATACAAACAATGCGGCACGACCGGCGGTAGTGGGGTTGTCGACACTTGCCATTAATGTCAAGTAGTCCTTTACTAGGGAAGCATTTGAAGGCCTTTTTGAATTAGAAACGAGCCCTGTGGCAAGATCTTCATCGTCGGGGATGTGCATTGCAATCGCCGCAGTAGAACTGGGGTCTGCTCAATGTCATTAGAAGGCTCGCCACTGGATTGGTAATAACGGAGTACCTGAGCGAGCCTCCAAGAGCGATTTTTGCTTTACTTCAGTGGCCTTTAAGGTTGCTCTTATAACGCAGGCTGCGCCTCGATTGAACCGTTCTTCGACCGCCGTTTCAATGAGCTTCACCAAAGGTCAGTTGGAGGGAAGAGGAGCACTATCAATGCAAACCTTGTTGCGTATATGCACGTCAAATTTCTCGAAATTGACTCGGAAATAGATGTCATCCTTCCGGCGATGAGAACACTGTGGGTAGAATAATAGAAACACATAGAACTTACGTCCACCACGTTGTCCACCATTTTCTTCTACGCCATAATGAAAAGACTATTATCAACTACTGGGCCACCATCATATTTAGAATTAGAATTCTCACTTTTGACGACTTATGGTTCAGTTGGTCTTTTGGTTTGCGTTTCTGGGAGTTACTGAATGGTCAGCACAATTTTCGGGATGACCGATGAACATGAAACATACCAATCCGACTTTTTCCGCCTCTTCCTCTTCCCTTTTGAGCCGGACATCTGCCGTCTCCTTCGCCTCGCGCAGCTCCCGTGCAGTAGGAAGCCCGCTCAGCTTAGCCTTTTCGTCGGCTTCATATTTTAACCGCTTGTCCCGTGGCGACTGATGTGACAGCACCGTAGATGGCTTGAGGTATGCTTCAGATACTAGTTTGTATAAACACTGGGAGTACAAGCTGGTATCTGACCAGCAGTCAGGATGAATTCGTTCGGCAGAACGGACAAACAGACTTTTAGGGTCATAGATCGATAGTCGTGAAATGATATCTGGTGGGCGGAGCTTGCCATGATCTAGTATAAGTTGTACAATATCCGAGGCCTGTAGTGGGGCATCCTGAGCCTTGTTTCTGCTCAAGGTATAGTAGCACACGCACTGTGTTTCCGAATAAATACTCTGCTAGCCGAATGTACCGTCCAAATCTCAATCTCATGAGACATTCCATTGTGTTAAACTCCAGGACTTCTCCCTCGTCTTCCGTTTGGGCGTGCCATAAAATGTTCTGTTGAACAAGTACAAGTATCGCAGTGCGCACTGTTCGTGGTTTCATTCTAGTATATCGTACAATTTGCGAGAATGACAACCGCCCCCTGTGGAGCAGGACTGTTGCGACATTCTGTCGAACGGTAAGATAGGTATACCCAATGACAATCGGATTCTCACTGCTGTGAATGGACCAAAGTGCGAGTGGATGGTTTGGACGCACAAGCGGGATGTATCTGCATCTGCCATGGGAAGTGTGGATAGCGACTATCGCAACGATGAGAACTGCCGAGGCAATGACATGTAAGATGCTTGAGGTGACGAGGTGTGACATTTTGTCGCATCCCAGCAAAATGGACTATTCCGAACGACCATCAAATTGAAGTCTGACTACTGCAATGCCAACTACAGCAGACATGATCCTGAGACACCCCCACTGAGTGACAACACAGTTGATATGTAAGACTATGCTACGGAATGTATCTGTCCGCAACTTCTCCATCGTCCAGTCGATAGCTTCTCACAGTCAGCTTCTCTCCGACCTTGCCATACCGAGTCGTGCTGTAAAGTTAGTACAGTACCATGCAGAAAATAAAATATTGGAACAAGTATGATAAAAAATGACTTAGCCTTGAATGCCCAGTGGAAAGAAGTCGAAAGATGAGTGGTCGATGTGATCAAGGTGAATGCGAGATAAGTTAGGTACGGTATCATGTCTCCGTCGCGAGGGGTTGGTGCAAAGATCGGTGGGTGGGTAAGTATTCCTCACCCAACGCGAGGTCTTTTGGACTCTAAACAAAGTAGGCATAAGCAAACGCTACTGAAGTATAAGGGATCGCATGATACGAACCTGGTGTACTGGGAAGCTCTTGTACGGGATCTTCATCAACCTCTTCATAACCCCTCTTATACGAGGCTTTGCTGGAAAGCGTAACAGAGCTTTCGTTTGAGATAGTATCAGGATCTGGCCAATCTCCCTCGGCGTCGGCGTCGGCGTCGGCGTCGGCATCATCGTCCCATCCCCACTCATCGCCGTCCGCCTGAGATGTATGGTGATCGCTCACGGCAGTTTGGAGGTTAAGAATATCTAATCAGGATAGTAAGCATAACCTCTGGATTATGAAAGATATAGCATACCAGCTTCATAGCCATGGTCAACAGTAGCATCTGGCTCGGAAGCGAATTTTGCACCTGGTTGCGCGGTACATTCACCTTGAATATATAACACATAGATGAGAAAGAGTGACCGGCAGCTGAAAGTCTGATATATACTCACCCTTTTCGGATTGATACGAAGATCCATCGTCATATTCTTCAATTTCTGCCTGAGACGTATCGTCGTGTTCTAGGCAAATGGGGAACGCTTTACCACTAAAATACGGCGAAAAGCGGCTATGCATACCGGTAGGTAGATTCTGTGTCTGCTGGTTAGGCGAGTCCTTTGGAAGTAGGGGCGCACGAAGTGGTAATGGAGGAACTGCATCTGGGCCAGAATCAGCGAGGGCCGTCTCATTGACATCCGCAGATTTATCATCGCCTTCGCCCACTTCCTCTGCTTCATACTGGCTCGTATCATCGAACTGTGAGTCCCCGTGTACATCGTCCTGCAACCCCTCCCCGTCATGGGCATCGTATTCCTCTGGCAGAGAATCTGGATAATCTGCCTGCTCACCACCAGACTTGTAATATTCAGCAACGGTTGTCGCAGCGTGGTCCGCATCAGCTAAGTCGTGTGCATGGTCGACATCTTGGACTTCTTCGGCGCTAGTATCAGTATCCCTAACAGCAACTCGAGCTCCTTCGTGGTCCTCTCCGTTTTCGAGTGCCTGCAGCGTCTCATCGTCCACAGCATGGTAATCACTGTCCACTTTTGATTGTGGAACAGCTCCTGTCAAGATGGACAGCGAGCTGCCATCATGATCGGGGACTTCGGTTTGTCGATTGGCCAATTGGTCTTCGTCCTCTACCGCATGTGAAGGGGTTTCCTCTTCATTTTTGCCGCTGGCTCCGTGACCCTGTTGCAGGTCGCCAGTGTTTGGGTTTTCTTGATCTGTAAATCCATGAGTGAGGGGCACAAAGTACGAATAGGAATAGCACGAACCACTAGATTGTTCACCTTCTACAATAGGAACTGATAAGTTGAGTCGCTGGATCTGTTCATGCAGAGTGTAATAACGGAAAATGAACCGAGGGGTGGTGGCAAAAAGTCGCAATCGTAAAGGTCCTGCAAAGTCAGATCCATCGTGTAAAATGTTGAGATCATGTAAACTAATCTCGCGTGAGTGGACATTATCCTACAGAAAATAAACGTTAGCATGGAATATATTCATAGATAGTTACCCTGACCTCAGAAAGTGCCAGTTGAAGGTCATAAGCTTCGAGGACGAGCTCGCCTTCGAAACTGTGAGGAATCTGGGAAAGAAGGCCCTCATCCTGACGGAAAGCATCGAACACATTACTTAGAGGCTCGTAGTACAGTGTTGGACTGCTCTCCAAGAGAAGATGGTAACCAGTAGTTGCGCTAGCCCCATCTTCACGAGACGATGGGCTTCCCGGTCTAGACTCCCGCAAAGGCTGATTGAATAAGCAGCAGTGTGGCTCAGCTGAAGACCCAACAGACAAAAGCACAGCTGGGGGAGGGTCAATATATACGCCCTCTGATATTGACACTCCAAGGGAATTATCAACCCCCTCTGGCTGAGTAGGGTCCTCTGCAACGGAGTGACTTGTACCATCAGTTCCTTGAGGAATGACGTGTGAAGCGGATTCTGCGTGCAGAACATCCGAATCCGACGGTTGATACCGATGCTCCTCAGCCAAGGCTTCAAGATAGGCGTGCGAGTCATGACTTTCATCTAAAGGAACAGCGGTTTCGATCTGTTCCTCGCGGCCAACGTCAAGCTGTGGGGATCCTCGAAGTGGATTCTGCTGAGGAACGATATCTGGAAGGGGTTGCTCGATGAACCCTATGCCTTGACCGGCAGCGTCCTCATGGTGAGAGGAGTCTTGCGACGCCTCTAGGGGTTCCTCGGCAGCACTAGATGCTGCGAGTTCACGGAACTCTGCTTGTACGTCTGCAGAAGAGGTATGTTGTGGAGACAACAATTTTGAATCAGGTGCATCGGATACTATGTGTTCAGGATGTGCTAGAGATACCTCATTATTTTCGTGCTCGTTCAGAGTGGTCACAGGGGGGACCAAAGTGTCTTCTGGGATGTCGGGAATGGAGGAACCGGAAGGATCATGTTGAATCGATGGGTCCACCAATGGATGCAGGAGTGGTGATTCGAGGACTGGAAGTGGAGAATGGGCAATGGAGACGTCATAAACTTCGACGTCAAGTGGCTCAGCAGCACCAACGTCTGCTGTTTCGTCGACCATTTCATACTCCAGGTGATCCACCCTATATTCCTCCATATCCACTTCCACGCTGCGATCCTCTCCATATGCCTCATCGTGGTCCATCGATGCCTCGGGGTAGAATTCTGAAGATACCATGACGTTCATTGGAACGTCGAAGTCGTGTTGAAAGTCAAGCATCTGTGCATCGTATAAATCAAGTAGTGGTGAGGTCGACATTGCGACTGCAATGAGCAACGGTCGTTCTCCGCACGGTTGGTAATGGAGAAGAAAGTTCAGTCACTGCGGAGCCTGTCAAGCTTTCGTGTTTAGGGCAGGCACATGGCCCGTGCGAGTCCTATGTTATGTAATGGACCTACCAATTAGATTACTACCACGCTGGTGTAATCAACTACAGTCTACAAATGGCCTCGCAAAGAGACGTGGATGACCTTGTACGGAGGTCAATGACAAAGGCATATGAGCTATCCTCCTTACTTACCCCTCCAGCATACGTCGCCTTCGTTCTTGCACGTAAAGGCCGAGGCCATCTCTCAGTAAACCGTTTCTTACGTGCAACGTGGGTTGGAGGTGCAGTAGGTGAGATCTCGCAGTCCTCACGCGTGGCTTGTGGTTTAAGCCCCCGTAGGATGTGTCGGGGGTGGTGGATTTGAGTATATTCGTTCTGCTAAAGAAAGCGAAGCTACCTTGAGAAACAGACGAGTGCGCGACGCGTATGATGTGTGTTACACTTGCACTATCGTCCCCTGGGTGCTTATCCTTTTCTCAGACCGCGTCGTTACGGGCCGATGACCATGCTACAATAGGAGCTCTGCTATTCGCAGTGCTTACTCCCGCCCTTCTTTGGAAAAGAGCGAGTATACCGAATTGTGAGCGTTTGAAATCTTCTGGTCTTCCAGGTTCACTTATTCCCACAATAGTGATATTGGGAGGTGCTGGTATTGGCACTGCAGTAGGCCTCCTCACACACTATGGACGGACCGTAACAGGAGACCCGGCACCTAAGATCCAGATAACAGAAATATCAGTCTCGCCATAGACTAGGGCCACTTCAGCCTCTTCGCTCAGTCCTTTCCATCAGTGTAGTTGCCCAGATCACAGTTAAACGCAACGAAAAACCTTTGTTTGATGATACAGCATAAGTTCTACATGATATCTTATGCATTACGCATTTGACCTCGCTTCGTCTTTCAATCTGCCATCTACCACTGGACGAATCACCAGCAAATCCTCGTGTAAATTTGTGGAAGGCCCAGAACTATTCACTTCACCCCCACGACGGACCTTCGCTCCCTGGAAACAGTCGACGTCACTCATGTCCTCTCTTGCAGTGACATTTATATGATCCGCGTAATGGGCGTTAGAACGCAGTTGGTTCAAAACACCTGACAGGGCGTTTTGCCACTTCCTCGCAATCGCCGACTTGTTATCACCCGCATGTCGTTTCCTGTGTTCAACTTCTCTGGCGATTATGCTGTCCGTGTTGCTGTGCCGAAAGCCTGCTCTCTCGGAGGTGAGACGCAAGCGAGCCATCCTGTTTACGAAACGAGAGCCTGCGATGTCACCGCTGGTGAGTTGGACCCTAATAACCGACGCCTTCGTCACATACCAAGAAGGTACTTCCTCACTAGCGCACTCATGAGTTGGCCGTTTTCTTCATCAATTAGGTATTTTCCATCGGTAAGCGCAGTGTATCCATCGTGCCCTTCAGCCAAATACTGTCTCGTCACGATTGTGTACGTCCTTCCGGATTTCTCGCGCTTGACTTCCTCCCCATCCACAAGAACAGGCTTCCCAGAGCTGCTGCCGTCACTTTGCGAACCAAGAGTTTCTTGCAATAGCCAAATGCCTAAGACACGTTGACCTGCCGGTCGGCGAGAGTCCCAGGAGACTCGGAATCCAGAGATCACCGGGAAGCGTCTGATATGATATATCAACGTCGACCTTGTCGGATTTGTGCCACAGATAACAAACCCTTCTTGTGCTGGAAATTTGGATAGAGCCGCTTCCAGCGCATCCCATAACTTTTCTCCATCCAATTCAATTACCACCACTGGGTCTTGAAAAGGTAAAATCTCGAGGATATTTCCAATCGTGACTTCACCTTAATTAGTGTCAGTGGTCCGCTGATGGGATCATGGTGCATGATTCACCAGGAGGATATATGGAATCCCCTCGCAATGTTCCAGCACAGATAAGAACACCGTCGGAACCCTTGCCAAAGTTGGTGCAAAGTGCGTCGTCATATGCGTGCCTTAGGATATCAGCAACCCAGTTTGCTGCTGCCGCCTGGTAACAAGAATTAAGAGTGGCTGAGCTGTGATACAATCTAAAGGAACTACTTCATCTGTTCTCAGCAAACCAGAGCGGAAGTTTAGCTCAACCTCCGTCATACACACCGGCGCCTTGAGTGTGTCCGATACAGACGAAAGAATAGAATTGAGGATGGTTTTGAGTCTGTCAGAAGATGGGATATCTGGCGTGACATTGTGGCGCTTGCCTAAATGCACCTACAGTTAGCAAGTTATTTTTAACAACACTGATACGAACCATGTATGGCCTTGATCACCTTGCGCCTGATGCTACCTTCGGGTGCATCTTCTAGCTCAAGGGTAAGTTCGCTTAGATACCTAAAATCCATTCCACTTTTTACAACCAGCACATCACCGTGGTCATCCCTGGCGCCGAGAGGAGATTCATCTAATGGACTATATCCCTCCCAGGATGACACACCCCTGGACGCGAAGTAGAGATGGTCATGGCCACCTAAGATAATATCCACGCCGTGCAATGAGAAAATCGGAGATGTGCTCTGCGCAGATGGTGACAAGGAAAGTAGATCCTTGGCAAGTTGAATGTCCTGCACAGAAGTCAGTAAGAGGAATCACGTCAAGCTGGATGCGATTACATTGGGAAGCCTGTTCAGACAATCGATTCAGTCCACAGTAGACTTCATTGTGTAATTACAACCCACCGACAGTGAGTCAAGGCAATAATCAAGTCGCAGCGGTATTCGCCACCTGGATTGCGCAACATTTCCGACAGCTCCCTGCCTGTGTCTGGCATGTTCTTAAACTTGAAATTTTGAGGCCAGGATGACACCGTGGCAATCCAATCCCTGGTCATGACAGCAATTATCAATCAGTCTCAGCGTTCATTAAGAAATGGGCGTTCAGACAGACTGTTCTACAAGTCCGATAATCCCAACTCGTACACCTGCCCGCTCAATCACCTGAAACTGGTGCAGGTGTTCGGGAACTCGGTTCGTGTTTTCGTCAATGATGTTACTCAATATCCATGGCTTGAAGACGTTAATAGTCGAACAGCATACAAGGAAGATTCTGACTAACGAATTTACAATCTTGAACGAGCTTCGAAAGATGCGGATATCCTGATTGGCAAATCAGCTTATCGGATAATCATTATGACGAGAGGTTCAGACCAAAATCGAAATCGTGGTTTCCTGTGCGGATACGCCATCATCATCAAGGAAGGCCGACTACTATCTGATATAGTGCTGACCTGTCAATGCTACCTCTGGTCCAAGTTCATTCATTACGGGAACCTAGACCAGTCTTGTGAGCCGAATAGATTCATCATGTTTATCCGAACGTACCAAATGACTGCCTCTGGTGACTGTACTCTCTACGGACGGAGAGAATAGGTCCCCAGAGAAGAGGGAAAGGCCATCGGGTGTACCATCTGATCGATCTTTCCAGCCACTACGAATGGTGTTCAACAGGGAAGCAAATTGGGAGACATCGATGGTTTCTGCAGAATTTGCGGAAAACTTTAGAGGAGTTACACGATAAACGTCATTCCAGTGTACAATAGACAACTTGGCCATGGCTGGGATGGAAGCGAACAATGTTGCAGCGGAAAGAAACGTTACTGCAATCATGATCATGCCCATCGTTGTTCAGGGGCGGCAGGCACCGAAAAAGGAAGGACATGTGAGTGACGTGAAATCAAAACAAGGCTAGGCACTCCGTTGAAAAGGGTGACAACTCCAGGCTCCAGTGATACCGATCGACGAAGCAGCATAACATTACAACCCATAAAATTACAGCGAAGTTAAACTGTGTATCCGTTGACAATCATTATTGGACAGAAATGCTGAGCATTGAGACGCACCGTGATCAAGAAAGTAAGAAATCACCGCGAACGTGACAACAGCAGCATGCTGGCGCAAGTGAAGCCTGCTATGAACGTCAGGACAGTCGGCATAGCAGTGCTGACCGTAGGGATAGAAATGGGCAAGTGCCGTTGTATGCCCAGACCCCTGAGACGTGGTACAGTGTCATTCTCCCAACCTTCGTCCAGTAACTTGTTCATAGTCTGCTCATCCATTTGTGCAAGTTCTTCGATCCGCAAGGAGTTGCACACATCCACCATCCATTTCATCCTTCGCTTGCTCACTTCCCCGCCTACACCTGGTGCCCGTTCCTTGAGCATTGCCCGTAGTTTCCCCACCTTCTCGATGGCATCCCCTGTGTGCTCCGGCAAACTCTTTTCAATCTTTCTCTTGATGATATTCGCCAGCTTGGGACTCTGTCCGTTGGTGGATATCATGATCTGTAATGGACCGTCGCGAATTTGTGAGCCAAAGTAGAAGTCGCATGACTCTGGGATATCTGCGACGTTGACAGGGATTTTGAGATCCCTACACAGACTACAAATGACGCGTGACTGGTCGACGTCGTCAATTGCGGTCAGGACCATGTCGACGCCGGCAAGATCTTCTGTACCGCCAAAGACACGGTCGTGGTACGTTATTTGGTATGGACCAGCAATGAACTGCTTGGTGAGAGGATGCAAGCCCGTGCTCGGACAAATGATGGTGACACGCGCATCAGCAGCAAGGACAGATTCGAGGCGGCTGGAGGCAACATCTCCCCCACCAACGATGAGGACGTGCTTGTCCTTCAGTTGCCATGCTACGAGAAGTGACCCTCCGGGTGAAACCATGGCTCAGTTGGCTTGACTACGTCGCCGTGGGGTAACTCAGTGATAGAGACGAGTGTTCGGAGGCGATCGTCGGTGCAGTTTGGCAGTGGATGAAACACTGGCGCAGTGGTTTATGTATGTCTAGTAATTGCAAGAATGAGCAATTGTCTTGTGATTGAAACGGCCCGGGACACAAACATCGTGACAACAAAGCAACAATGTAGTCAAAACTTCAATTGGGCTCTTTTCGTCCAGACCACTCGTGTTGCTCGTCGTCGCGTCCGACGCCTCTGCGTCCTGACACTCTTTTTCCCTCCCCCTTCCTTCGTTATCACTCTCGGACAAGCTTGGTTGGTGTAGCACCCGCCTGCATCAGTTGTTACCGCGTTACTTTCATCCGAACACCATCTTTGCATTACAGCTCCGTCATACCATACCGCAAGAATTCATCACCTTGGCTATATAAAAGCCCTCCACGATACGCTATTGATTCCTCAGGTCTGCAGCGCAGCTCCTCGGCGTTGACCGGACGTTAGTAAACCCAAGCCTGGTGCTTCTGCTCTTGCTTCTGCTCTCTGAGAGAGCAGTATCTCAACTTCCTTATGATGTTATCCAAACGCCTTATTGCCGCGTGGGCAATATTCGACTTGTGCTTAATGGGAGCAGGCATCCTATCTCTCGTTCTTTCCTTCGTCTGGCAAGAGGACGATCTCCTTCGCAATCTTACCTTCAGCACTTTTGACCTTACTAGTAAGTGTTCGACATCATGTAACTATCCCCCTCTTATTGCCACAACAATTTTCAGTCGGCGGAATCCTGGGTATCGTTCTACTTGCGACATCTCTGTTGTCTGCCTTCCTCATTATTCTTCGCGGAAGAAGACCCCTCGTCATCATAAATTGGCTCCTGCTACTAGATGCCGTTGCAATCCTCTTTGTTGCCACGTTCATCTGGATGTACACACTACATGAGCGGAAAAACTACCATGCAGTGTTTAGTCGGCAGAGCGATGCGACCAAAATACAAATCCAGGATACGGTACGCTGTTTTGGGTAAGGCCATATAACCATTACTCAAGCCCCTTCCCGACAACCAACAGCTGCGATGTTGTGGCTATTTTAATGCCATGGACGAGGTTGCCTTTGGTGGCAATTTCTGTCCCGATCAAGCGGCTGCTATCGTTGCCAATAGCTTTTGTGTCACACCAATTGTCAAGTTTGCTGACTCAGTGCTCAACAACGTCTTCAGGTAGCTGACTTGCTGCGTGCCGTTGTTAGGTTACTGACCAGAATTGCAGCACCGTCTATGGATTCATGGCGATAATCGTCGGACTTTTTCTCTCGACGATGTGTATAATAAAAAAGGTTAGACCTCCGGATCCGCTTTAAATGTGACATGCTCATTGCAATAACAGAGGCAAGAAGCTGAACGATTCGAAAGGATTGACGCCAAACGAGGTGGCCGTGGGTTAGTATGATATTTTATGTCACTGGTCTATTGGAACTGCATGCGACGGCCACTTCGACATTGTATATTTTAGTTTTGAAAGGGCCGGTTCCAATTGTATTTGTTAATTTGCCAGGTGCACCATGTGTATCAATTATCATCATTGTATCATGTGGTCTCTGTTTTGTACCTTGCCTTGTACTGGTCATCAGTGCTTGTAACAACCCTCTTTTGCTCTAACTTTGTATGTAATGGACAAAGGCTACCACTGCTTCCGAGGAACTTAATCCTCTTGATCACAATCCGTGCAATGCCCAAAGCGCACAAAAAAAAGGTTCCCGTCACTTTTGACAGAACAAACGTTGCATCCTCGGGTAGAAATCCACACACAACGCGAACCATAATTCGACGATTCCATGTACTGCTGAAGAGGCAAGAGCAGCTGAAACGCGATCCCTCTACTACCTCACATGCGTCAGAATTGAAAGAGATAGAGAAGGAGATCGAAGAAATGGGCGGACTTGCTGCATATCAGCATATGTCAGATATCGGTCAGGGTAACGACCGGGGAGGAGGAAGCGAGAAAGTCCTCATAAAATGGCTTATGGATATGGGCTTTTCGAAACCTCATGGCACACCAAATCGGAGGCGGTGGGTTTTCTTTATCCACCGCGGTGTCATTGACCAACTCAAGTGCAACATAGCTTACTCGAAGTCGGAGCACTGAAGCCAGATAATTATGCTTCGTGTTCATCCTGGATAGATGTGACCCCTATCGACCTCAGAAGTCGGCACACTGCAATACGCGAACAAGACTTCTTAGAGATGGAGGTGGACGAGAACCAGGGGATGTGGGACATCGTTAGTCTCAGCTTAGTGGTCAATTTCGTCCCCGAACCAAGAGATAGAGGTACGTGCAGTCCTGGCATGGAGTTTACAGGTTCCAGAGGCTGTCTGTACTAGGTCGGATGCTCTGCCTTGCGCATACCTTCCTTCGTGAATCGGGTCTGTTGTTCCTCGTGGTGAGTTCTTACCCTGCCGAATTCCAACTGGATCGCTCATTTGACGAGAAGTTGCCCCTGCCATGCGTCGAAAATTCTCGCTACCTTACATTCGAACTGCTCCAGTCACTTATGGCGACAATCGGTTTTGTCGAGATTCACAAGAAATGGAAGCAGAGAGGGAAGATGGCTTACTGGTTGTATAGGAAGGTAGAGAAGGACACCCGTTCTGATCCTAGTCGTTTCCGCAAGAGGACTATGTGCAGACAGGGAAGCTCGAGGAATAATTTTGTCATTCTTGTGCAGGAAGAATGAACATAGGAAAAGCGTGGCAACTGTTAAACGTCATGGTGCAATGTAGGGGCAACAATGTTTATTGTCTTCCTCTGTCGAAACCAGTACTACAGGATTGGTAACTGCGGTACCTGACCGGGATTATTGGCCGACGATTCCGTCCCTCTCATGTCGAGGGCGCCCGTTGGTTAAGAAGGTAAGGGTAATTGCGGTGGCACTGAATTTTGCTTTCAGCAAAACTGAATTAAATTTCTGAATTAAGGTATGACACTTCCAACTTGTCCTGATCAGTCAATGACCTGATGACAGGATCAGAAGCTGTATATCTGGGTGTTGGTTTAATGGACACTCTGTCCGACCAAAAAGCCTCATTGTCAGTTCATTGACATTGTCTGACAGTCGCCGTCTTGTCATGGACGACTCCTCGACCTCGTTCCCCGATCTTGTGGTGTATTTTAAATACTTGGATCCTTGTATTGCATTTGAATATGAGGTGACGAGGATTATCTATATTACCACGCTGGGCGTGAGTCATTTGTCCACCATCCACATGATTATTTCGGTGAGTGACATATGATCCCCAGGGTATGGTGCTTCCTCTTCCTCTGGATAGTTGACATTGGCATCTCGTGCTTACTCTTTGTTGCCATCGAGATCATCCCGGTAGTACCTTTGACCGAGGTGCTGTCAACCAAGGATGCAGAGCTTGCCACAAGTGCTTTCTCCAAGCCCTGTGGGTGGTCAATCCAAATTGGCGAGAGTGATACGACAGGTGCAGAGAATTAATTAACACCAGACTTCTTGTGTAACTACGAGAGTTATTTCACTCTTTGACGCAAACGAACCACCTGCAGGCCGAGAGGATGTCACTCCTTTCACGATCGACAAGCCTGTCAAACTGCAAAAGATGAAGTATTATGTACAAGATCCGATACTAGAGAGGTGCACACAGACCCATTTGCAAGTGATATGTATAGAGGCCTAGGGGCTATAATTCCTGTTTTCGTACAGATTGCATTACGTTCGGTGAGAGGAACTATGCTCGAGAGTCACAACCCCCGACGACCACCATGATCCCTCGTTTGGTGATACGCACTTCCGTAGCGCACAACTTGTGGACAAGTACAAGATTGTCTAACCCAACAGCATTTGCTTTACCTTCCAGAGTCAACTTGGCATACCGTTGTTCCAGGACATACACGGCACATACTGGGGCAGGTACCCAGTCAAGCAATGCGGCTGCACATGCCCGAAAGTTCGCTATAGCAACGCTTCTTACTCTGGGCGTCGTAGGCTACTATGCGCTGCAGAGGTGCGTTCATGGCAGTCTGCTAAGGGCACTATGAATGTTCTACCCACACAAAACCTAGTCCTAGTTCGGGTGCTTCAGATACTAATAAAGTGGGCACCCAGAACTTAGCTGTACCCCTTGAATCAGACTCCGACCTGAACGCTGCATTGAATGGATTCCCTGAATCCAGTGTTACACTGGCAGCCACTTATGGTACACCCGACGACGTCCAGAAGGCAATTGAAGAGCTGCGACTGGCTTTCCCCGACAAGCATCGCGTCAGCACTGATCCTAATGTGCTCAAACTCCACGGTTCCTCAGAGAACTCCTACCACCCATCCTCCGCACACTCAGTCGTGGTTCAAGTGAAGAGTACCGAAGATGTTGTAAAGGTCGTCAACATTTCGCGCAAGTATAGGCTCCCCATTATTCCATACAGTGGCGCGACCAGTTTGGAGGGTCATTTCAGCGGGGTGGGTTCAATGCGATACTTTATTTGACTTCCGTTATAATATCTCCGAATACGAGCAGCATCCCTCGGGTAGTATATGTCTTGACCTGTCAGAAATGGACAAGATACTTGAAATCAACGGTGAGTATTATGGTCTGGACTTTTCTCTCCGGTGCTCTCCTTACTGTTCAGAGGCCGATGGGGACCTAATATGCCAGGCGGGTGCACGGTGGGAAGACATAAATAATACCCTCAAGGAGAAAGGAATTCCATTATTCTTTCCTGTGAGCGTATTGTTTGCAATGAACATGATATATTTACACTCAGTTGTGGCCAGCTTGATCCGGGTCCGGGGGCTGTAAGTACTGATATCATAAAAGCCCGGATGAGGTCTAAGTTCCATTGAAGACCATTGGCGGCATGGTTGGGACTGGTTGTTCTGGAAGTAAGTGGCACTCTTCCCGGCTATACCCACGTTCTAAGCCATATAGCAAATGCTGTCAGGTATGGAACAGCAAAGGCGGAATGGTTTCTCAATCTTGTGTGTGGCCGTTGTTCAGAGTGCCATATTACAACTCATTTCCTAGACTGTCGTCCTGCCTTCTGGGAAAGTCATCAAGACGCGCAGAAGAGCTCGTAAATCTGCTGCAGGATTCGATACCACCAAGCTTTTCATAGGAGCAGAGGGGACTTTGGGCATCGTCACAGAAGGTTAGGGCATATCTTTATACAATGAGTTCTGCTATAACACGCAAAAAAGCCACACTCCGTCTCGCGCCTCGCATTCCAACCCAAGTGGCCATGGCGCAGTTCCCGAACGTGGGGATGGCCGTCAGTGCCGCAAGTGAAATACTAAAAACACCCCATGGGTCCCACATACGTGCGTTCACTTTGACACCAATCCTTCTCCGGCTTACGATGTCACGAAGAATGCGTGGAGCTCCTGGACGACAACAGTGAGTTTCAGCTTTGTGTCCTTGAATGAGCACGCTCAGCTTTCGAGCTATATAGTGATGTCTGCTATTAACGTTGGCGGTCTTATTGAGCGTCCCTACCCTGTACAAGATACCCTCTTCTTTAAGTTCCAGGGGTCGCCTGTGTCTGTCGCGGAAACTTCTAAAGCGGTACAGGAGATAGTGAAAAGGCACGAAAGTAGCCGTTTCGAATTTGCATCCACGGATGAAGAAGCCGAGGAAATTTGGCAAAACAGGAAGTATGCATTAATGTCCACTTTTGCAGCCCATCCCGGCATGAAGTGCTGGACAACGGATGTGTGGTGGGTGTGATCTCCTTCTTCATTCTCCATACACACATTGATATGATGGCAGCGTGCCAATGTCAAAGCTGCCCCAGCTGGTATACGAGACCAAGGAAGACCTAGCAACAGCCGGTCTCAAATCTACGATCGTTGGTCATGTCGGGGATGGTGAACATTTTTAATTTGTTAGCAAATAATCCCTTCGCATCTGAACAGATTACATTCAGGGAATTTCCATGCACTCATTCTTTTTAAAGATGAGAAAGAGTTGCAATCGGTGGGTGCCGCAGTTCATAGACTTGTGCATCGAGCAATCACGATGGATGGAACCTGTAGGTTGATATTTGCGAGCTTTGGTGTTTTGCTAATGCTGTCAACATCAGGTACCGGGGAACATGGCGTTGGTGTTGGGAAGACTCAGTACCTGGTAGAAGAACTTGGGGATGGTACAGTGGAACTGATGAAAATAGTGAAGCGCGCTGTCGACCCCCTAAACCTCTTCAATCCCGGCAAGGTGAGCTATAGCTGTTGTCTGTGAGGAAGTAACTCAGTTTTACATCTATGTAGTTGTATCCGGGAACTCCGAAAGAGACCAGGCATACTTCATAGGTTAGTTTGGTCAGACTCCGTTCTAGGAGGAAAGGTTCTTTGGCCATCGCTCAGTTGGCTCCCGTAGTCTCAATGAAAGAGTGGAGTACCAAACCGAGGTGAAGCAAAGTGGGATAAGAAAGGCACATAAAGGTTATGCTCGAAATGAGGTCCAGTCCATGCGCCGTGAACGTAAACCCAACCATCTCGCGGTAAGCACAGCGTCAGGTCCCTGAGTATTGAGGAGGTCTACGCTACTGGCCGCCGAGAGGTTTTCCGGTGATCAAATGCTGGTACCCGGTCCATATAGGGCTATGTAACACCCGACGGAACAAACCTTCTGATATCATGATCTCACCTTTACTGCTGCCGGAACGAGGTAGTTTGTTATCAAAACATTCAGGCGTCTTATATGACGAGCGGCCTCCATTGGCGAAAATGACTACCATGGAGGCTTGATGGAGGCTGTCCAATGCAAAGCTGCTTAGAGTCAAGTCTGAGTCAGATGATATGACACGTGACTCCCCCATCCGAATTGAACTGCACTGAGTTTGCGTGTCTTCTCTCCACGACGTCTCACCACTCTTAGACATTTTATACACATATTCTATTCACATACAAGATGAGCAACACAGAGTGGGATACCAAAACCGTCATCGGTTACAAGGCAAAGAAGGAAAAGGTTGCCAGGAATACCTCCGATTTGAATGGTGAGTGAAGTGTTGCTCTTCAGACGCAAGGTCTATTTGCTGATTCCCTACTTCTGCGTAGCTGTGAGCAGAATGAGTTGTCTACTGTTGAATGTATCTGATGTATATGTCAGGCGAGGAGAACAGGCGCCGTCGTTTCGACGGATAAGAAAGTTACCGCTGGTGGGAACAAGGCTCATAGTGGTGTGCAGTGACGTATACTCCCTCCAGTTCCGAATTTGACACCTCCCATAGGTCCGGATCACCAACGTATAGCCAAACTTGACCGGGAAAATGAAGTTGCTCCACCTCCAAAGGTCAACCCTTCCGTTGGCAAGGTATGTTTGGGTGCTTGGTCGGGATTATCACGCTCTCACGAGCGGTGTCCGTTCATAGGCTATCCAGACCGCGCGCATGGAGAAGAACATGACACAGAAGGATCTGGCTCAGAAGACCAACGAAAAGCCTTCGGTTATTCAGGACTACGAGTCTGGCAAGGCTATCCCCAACCCTCAGATCCTTGGAAAATTCGAGAGGATCCTGGGAGTCAAGCTACGTGGTAGGTTATCAGTCATTCATAATTTACTATCCGCTGAGCGCATGAAATAGGTGCAGAGATTGGGAAGAAAATGGAGGGGCCGAAGAAGTCTTAATCGGTCCCTCCATAGACACTGGCTTCACCAATGTTGTACTGCTGTGAATTTGCCTTACACCTACTTTTATCATCGTAGACTTCGCACCATGTAATGCATCCTTTTTCAATATGTAATATCATTGTTACATGGAGCAGGGCATGAAAATACACAAGTGGTGAGTTACGTCGTACCTTGGTCATCGGGAGCCCCCTACCATCGAAATAAGAAAGGGCAAAGCATAAATGAAAAACAACTCATACATATGTGATATAGTCTTGACTTTCGCATGCCTTGTACTCCTTCAGTAGTTCTTCTGCAGTGGCCCTGGTGGTCAAGGGATAAACCGCGAACGTAACAGCAGAGGGAACACACCCACCGTGCATCATCAAATTCTTCAAGTCCATTCTCAAACATCTTCTCTTTCTTGTACTGCTCCAAGAAGGCATTGCGCTTCCGAAGTCGATCAAACTGGTCTAACATACGCTTGAAAAGCTACAACATACTCAATGCCCTGGACCTATGGATGTCAGAAGACCTGCTCACCGAAGCAATGCTCGTGTGGTTGGCAAGCATGAGCCCGCTGACACGGTGGTTGGTTGTGATATATGGGGAACGGCGTGTCAAAGCCACTTGTATTGATGCTGGTCCCCAAGGTATAAAGTTGGCCAGTTGGCGTTCTCTTATACGCAAAAGCGATTGATGTACCTTGTGATGATCACCTAAGTCCTTATTCTCTACTCATTGGGGGATTACTCACATCAGTGGGGTCTACGTCTCCCTGAATGATATTTAAGATGGAAATGTAGCACGCGCTTTTACTCGGCGTTGTGGAGACCATGCGGTTCTTGGGTTGCAGGAGACGACGCATGACATCAAGTACGGTGGTCCGCCTGATTGGCTTGGCCTGAATTGTCGTGTTGAAGAAAGAAACAGCGTAATGCATAGACATGACTGACCTTGTCGATTTGGTCACTTGTAAACGGGGTATATGATGTCATAAGGAAATGACATCGAGGTGTGGGGATTAAGGATGCGATTATCCCGACAAGATCGTTATTCATATATCCAGGATATCGCAACGTCTGCGTGCTGGCCGCCATAACAGTCGATACCTGGAAGCTAAAATGAATACTGAACCGCGCGACGAAAGTTCATAATGGGACGAACAAGCTGATTTGTCTGATCGAACGATGGTGTTTGAACGTGGAGTCTGTCGGCTGAGATACGCGCCAACGCGCCATTGTCCAGGACGACGACAGAATCAGCGTGGTTGGTTAGCCGCTTGAGGGTCAACAGAGAGTTATAAGGTTGCACCACCACGTCTCCTTCTTGTGCGTTTGGGAAGACAGAGTATGTCTGTATAAGTTTCTTGGGAAATCGATCGTTCAATCGTTCGAGAAGAAAGGACCCAAAGCCCGAACCAGTCCCACCGGCTATGGAATGCATGAGCATAAAACCCTGCAAGCCTGTCAAGCCACTTTAATCAGAGTAGATTACTGGAGGAAGCGAACCTCCAATGAATCGCTTCCTTCCGCCTCTCTGTCTATCATTTCCATGACTTCCTCGTAAAGTCTTTCCCCTGATGCATACCCATGCGCCCAGTTGTTCCCGGCACCACCCCCATCTTTGGACATGAAGATGTTTTCAGGGTTGTACAAGTTGGCCCACGGGGAACTGAGGATATTGTTTATGACCTGCAGTCATATATCGTTTTGTCAATTGGGACCACAGCATGAACGACAGAACACGTACACGGGGCTCCAGATCCACCAGGATAGCGCGAGGTATATAGTGCTCATCATCAGCTTGGTAGAAGAACACGTCTTTACGATCGCCACCCTCCGTCGCCCATTCCTCGAGGATACCCTCTTTGTTGATGCCATGTTCAGCACATAGGCGCTGCCAGTAAACGGCGCCCACTGCACTCAGTATTATGAGAACCGTATCGTCCAAGTGCACCGGTATCTACGCACTCTGGTTTCCACATTGTCCAAGTTGTAAGGTCACAATTTCGCGAGGCATGATGAACGCGGCCGAAACGCGTCGCGATTATATTCACACAAGGAAACCATACTAAAGTCAGCCAACACCTCTTCACGGCCATCTCTCTGCGACTGTAGCAACCAATCTCAGTGGATCGGAATTGGCATCCAGCGTTATAATGAGCTGGAGCACCCAGCGCAGCCGAACATTTCTATTATATTCAAATTACTGATTGACGAGTATTCCCTTCCCCAGCCCCTCAACATCCGTCTACCCAAACCATCATGCAGCTGCTGATCCCAACCGTTGTGCCATCGCAGCCAATAGTAGTACCGATGCGGCCAGTCCTTGAGTGGAATGAACTCTCAAGGACTGGCCACATCATTCATACAACGGGCGATATGGGCGAAAATTCAGCACAAAGCGCTACCAGCCAAGCGTTATCGCCCTGGAATTTCTCGATGAGTAAGTTGGTCGTTTTCCTTCCATCCGGCTGTCTTGATTCACCACTCATCATTTCACTCACATTCTAGATTCCACGGGAATGAGAAAGATTTTCTACAAGGCCTGCGGCAGCGCTATCACTAAAGGACACAAAGCTGCTCAAAATGATCTTGGAAGCACGGAAACTTCATCGCGGCGATGGGGAGCGCCGCCGCCTCATCACGAATGAAACTCATGGCAATTCTCTAACGGAGTAATTTGAGCAGCAGCCATGCCATTTCGTTCAATGTCGTTTGTCACCATAGGCAGGCGTCATTTTTCTTTCCTCCCTCATCATTTTACATCCGGGACATTCACAACACGCACACACCGCGTACGCTGCCTCTTAAATATTTCTACTTAACGTTTTAATGTTGACTTTTTCAAGGTATATCTACATGTTCTGACCAGCTGGCTCTTAGTGTGCACCTAGTTTACTTTCCCTGTAAACGATGCTAATTCGTGTCGCCAACGCCTGATCCATTATCCGTGAGATAAGGAGTACATACAGTTTCGAGGAATGCCTAATTTTGTAACAACTGCAACAATACACCGTGACTTACATACCGTATATGCCATACTGCCTGACTTTCATTCTCACTACTTTGGTCACACGCGACTTTCTTCCGCTAAAAGCTCGTTTCGACGCTCGCAACACTTTCCCAAGTTCCAAGGTAGAAAATCGACGGTAACAAATTCCAGGCCTTCTTCCTGCACTGCTCATACTCGCGCTTCAACGCAAGAACACACTCACCACAGAATCTGCTGTCCCACTCCGTGTCCCAAGTGGCGAATGGATCAGAAGGGTGTGTGGTGACGCAGTACCACAGGGCGCACTGCTTGTTCCTGCAAGACCATCGCGAATTGAAGAACATAGAGCGTTCCTGTTTGGGACTCAACAGTCCCTCGAACGCACTATATGCCAGCGCTGGGCGCTTATCTCTTCCGATGATACACGCTTGTTGGTTAGTGGCATCCAGCTTGTACACTGTCCCCTCCCACGTGTATCCATCGATGATCTCCTCGATCATGGCAGACTGCGAGCAGACGTAGCGTGCAACGGGGAGAAGCGTCGTGATCCCCACTTCATGTGCGATATTGAGAAGCTGGAAGTCGAGCCGGTCGCGCCCAGCGAGGCGATGGCGCTGCATACGCCCGAGAGGGGAGGAAGGTAGCTTCGAGGGATAACACTCTTTTAAACGAACGCATGCTTCGTTGAACAGCGTGCGAATTTCATATTTCTTCCCAAGGCGGAGGAAGGCCGTAGCTGTTGCAATGAACATTGGTTGGTTGGGGTCGTACGCAGAGCTGGATATCCAATTGATGTGTACCGGTCGGGGTCGGTATCGGTGTCATTATTGATCAGAGAGCACGCACAATCCATAATAAAGCGCCTTCAGCACGCATTGAAGGTCCACCGCCGAATCTTGTACCTCCACCACAGGACAGCCTTGCACTGTGGCCGCTTGGTCCTTATCTGGATCAGGAGGATTGGGGCAACGAGAACATATCTTTGAAAGGCCGTAGCTGTTGCAATGGACATTGGTTGGTTGGGGTCGTACGCAGAGCTGGATATCCAATTGATGTGTACCGGTCGGGGTCGGTATCGGTGTCATTATTGATCAGAGAGCACGCACAATCCATAATAAAGCGCCTTCAGCACGCATTGAAGGTCCACCGCCGAATCTTGTACCTCCACCACAGGACAGCCTTGCACTGTGGCCGCTTGGTCCTTATCTGGATCAGGAGATTGGGGCAACGAGAACATATCTTTGAAAAACGGAGAATGGGCAGAAAGCAGCCCACGATGGACTTTGAACTGTTTATCCTCGGCTGCGAGGACTACGTTTCCGTCATCAAACCACAGTTCATCGGAGGTGCGTTCAGGGGATGTTTCCTTGGAGGACATGAAGACGATGAGAGATGGGAGTGACGATCCACGGCTTGATAAGGATGCATTTCCGGGCGTTTGTCGATTACTATCAATGGGCCGACGAGCGACTAGCGCCACATAGGGGAAGATCAAGTTCACTGCAGATCATTGGTACAGGCTTCTAGATGCAGAAGCAAAGCTCTATGATTTCCGCGTGCTGCATGGACGCACACCTCGTGAGCGCTCGGGGGCCAATCCATACAAAGGCCCATTCAAGCAGTACACTCTATCATAGGGTCAAGCGCACTCAGAGACTTCAGGTGAATGGCAATCGAGTAGTCAAGTACCAGTTGGCACTTCGGAGGTCAGTTTTGTGACACGGGCCTATTGTGGAAGAGGCGTAGCTGAGTGGGAGTGTGTCGGCTGGGTGGTATGTCCACAGGGGGGGAATTTACACAAGTCAGTATTAGTAATCTCAGTGAGTCAGCCTCAGGATTGGCATCCGGGAGCTGAATGGAGTTCATCGAGGAGGTACCGCTATCGCCTGGACGAGCTCCATTGCTACGAAACCATGGCACCAACATTGCGGGAAGCCGATGCCTCGTTTTCTGGTGAGGCACTTCGCATGCATCGCTGACGGCAGATGTAGCTGCGCTGCATTCGGCTGTAATGAAAATGCAGTTGTGATGTTGGAAGACAAAGGTATGTAGTCTCACCCCGGATCAGCATCCCGTCTACCTAGATCATCATCCAACTGCTGATACCAACCCATCGTAGCCAATAGTAGTACTGATGTGCCCAGTTTTTTGTGTTATCCCATGAAGGACTGGCCACATCATTCATACAACGCGCGATATGGGCCAAAATTCAGCTCAAAGCGCTACAGTTATCGCCTTGGAATTTCTCAATGAGTAAGTTGGTCGTTCTCCCCTCCATCTGGCTGTCTTGATTCACCACCCATCATTTCACCCACATTCTAGATTCCAAGGGAATGAGGAAGATTTCTACAAGGCCTACGGCAGCGCTATCGCTAAAGGTTGCACTTGTAATACTACTCAAAATGATCTTGGAAGCACAGAAACTGCATCGCGACGATGGGGAGCGCCACCGCCTTTTCACGAATGAAACTCAAGGAGATTCTCCAACGCAGTAGTTTGAGTAGCAGCCACGTCGTCTCGTTCAATGTCGTTTGTCACTCTAGGCAGGCGTCACTCATCTTCCCTCCCTCTTAGCATTCATCATTTTACACCCGGGACGTTCACAATACGCACACACCGCATACGCCGCCTCCTACTCAATGTTTTAATGTTTACTCGTTCGAGGTATTTCTACATGTCACGACCAGCTGGCCCTTAGTGTGCACCTAGGTTAACTTTCCCTGTAGTGTTCTACAAACGTTGCTATGAATATTCGTGTCGCCAGCGTTTGATCCGTCATCACTACATAGTTCATCCGCACTACTTTGGTAACACGAGACTTTGCTCCACTAAAAGCTCGTTTCGCCGTTGGCGACATCCTCCCAATTTCCAAGGCAAAAAACGGATGGTAACAAACTCCATGCCTTCTTCCTACACTGCTCATACTCGCGCTTCAACCCAGCAGCACACTCACCACAGAATTTGCTATCCCATTCCGTGTCCCACGTGGCGAATGGATCAGAAGAGTCCATTAGTATTATGGCGAAGTACCACAGGAGGCACTTCTCAAGACTCCCAGTGCAAGACCATCGTAAATTGCAGCGTTCGTCTTTGGGATTCAATAGTCCCTCGAACGCAGTATTTGTCAGTGTAGAATGATTAACTTTTCCGATGATACACGCTCGTTGGTTAGTGGCATCCAGCTTGTACACTGTCCCCTCCCACGTGTATCCGTCGATGATCTCCTCGATCGTGGCAGACTGCGAGCAGACGTAGCGTGCAACGGGGAGAAGCGTCGTGATCCCCACTTCATGTGCGATATTGAGAAGCCAGAAGTCGAGCGGGTCGCGCCCAGCAAGGCGATGATACTGCACGCGCCAGAGAGGAAAGGAAGGTAGCTTCGAGGGATAACACTCTTTTAAACGAACGCATGCTTCGTTGAACAGCGTGCGAATTTCATATTTCTTCCCAAGGCGGAGGAAGGCCGTAGCTGTTGCAATGGACATTTGTTGGTTGGGGTCGTACGCAGAGCTGGATATCCAATTGATGTGTACCGGTCGGGGTCGGTATCGGTGTCATTATTGATCAGAGAGCACGCACAATCCATAATAAAGCGCCTTCAGCACGCATTGAAGGTCCACCGCCGAATCTTGTACTTCCACCACAGGACAGCCTTGCACTGTGGCCGCTTGGTCCATATCTGGATCAGGAGGTTGGGGCAACGAGAACATATCTTTGAAGAACGGGGAATGGGCAGAAAGCATCCCACGATGAACTTTGAACTGTTTATCCTCGGCTGCGAGGACTACGTTTCCGTCATCAAACCACAGTTCATTAGAGGTGCATCCAGGGGATGTTTCCTTGGAGGGCATGAAGACGATGGGGGATAGGAATCGAGGGAGTGACGGGTCCACAGGATAAGGATGCGTTTCCGAGCGTTTGTCGATTACTACTATAGGGGGGAATGCGAGTACGAGGGTTCAAGGAGGACTGGGACAGGAGGTGAGCAAGTTAAGTAAGATGAAGACAAGGAGGCAATGTGGTGAGACGTAGATGATGACTTCGAGAGGCAAATGGGTAGATTTTATGGACTGTAGGACTTTTCTTACTTACAGTAAGATGATTCTGAGGGCGAAGATACAGGAATGATAATTTGGGAGTCTGATGATGCTGCTCCAGGCAGCTAGTATACAGGCGAGTTTAAGTACTTAATACAGAAGTGGAAGAGTGGAAGAGTGGCGCACCAAAGCGTTACAGGTCTGAGTACAATGATCATACGTTGTAAGTCATTATCCCAAGCAAAAAGGTCAAGGGACATAATGGAAATGTCGAGAGTCAGTAAATGGGTGGAAAGAGAAACAATGTGTGATCAGGCAGTGTGATCAAGCAGTACACTATCAGTCCACAGGGTCAAGCGCACTCGGAGACTTCAGGTGAATAGAATTCAGCAAGTCGGTTCTTTTGGCAAAACGGGGACCTACCAGTGAGGATTGAAAATATCGTGGGTGTGTAGCTGAGTCCACCACATGAGGGCGACCAGATCACGAGGTTGTCTGCAGGGTGGTTAGTAAATTCTTTCTCAATTCCACGCGCCGCAGGGTCCCAGAGGGCAATTGTATACGCATTAACAAAGATTGTATGCAAGATGAACTAATGCCAAATGTTACTATGTGAATTTGTCTACAGGCCGTCAGCCTTAAAAACTTGTAGGTATGCAGTTTCGATGCTTGACATCGGTGAGATATGTGTGGGTGATGCGAAAAGAAAAGATAGGAATTTGGTGAGACAACAACATTCAGGTACCCAAGTACGAACAAAGGTCAGGAGAGAAAAACAAAATTGTCGCAAGTTAACGCCTCGCACCACCGCGTCGAGGGAGTTTCTTGATCTGCCTGCCGCCCTCCGGTGGAGGCGGTGCAGACCCAATAGTAAACAGGGTACCCGCACCCCCAGCGGTGGGCGCGGAAGAAGCAGTGGTATTAAATAGATTGCTAGGTGCAGTGGCTCCACTTGACCCACCAAAGGTGAAGGCCGGAGCACCCGAACTTGGAGGAAGTGCTGTGCTATTATTAGCCGGGGAAGCAGGTTGACTGCTTGCCCCAAATGCGAAGGGAGCAGAGCTTGGCTGAGTTGTGCCAGAGGAGCCAAAGCCAAATGCCGGTGTAGATGCCGGCCGATTGAAAGTCGAGGGACTGGGCGGTGCCGATGCCCCTGTTGCTGATGCCTGTCCGAAAGGATTTGACGATGGATTGCCGAATGTAAAAGGAGAAGCCGGAGCTATACTGGGTGACGGTTGTCCGAACGAAAACGGCGCAGGGGAAGCAGCAGCTGGGCTTTCAGGTGGCTTTTGACCGAAAAACCCGGTAGACGATTGCTGTCCAAACCCAAACGAAACCTTGGGCTTATCGTCAGCGGCTTTTGTATCCTTTGCGAACGGATTCACAGTTGGTGAGCCGAAACTAAACCCCGGCGCTGGGGTGACGGGACTTTGCGCAAACAAGGCGGATGCAGTCGGCGTTGATGCTGTGAACGAGAAGTTGAGGGTGGGTCTTTCAGGTGCTTTCCCGTTGCCATTTACATTCATCTCCCTCGTAGGGCTCTCATCCATGTTGACCTCCTGCTCAACCTTGGGGGGCGTAGCTGGCCGCGCAGGGGTGGTTGGCGCGAACAAAAACGTTTTAGTGGACACATCTGTCCCATTACTTCCACTGGATGGGGTGCCAAATGTGAAAGTGGGTGTAGATGTCGTGGTTGGAGTTGTCGCACTGAAAGAAAACGTCGAGGCCGGCTTAGTGTCACTGGCAGGCTGCGGTGGAGCCCCGCCAAACGAGAATGGACTAGAAGCCGGTTTCTCTTCCTTTTTCGTGGTCTCACCAAGAGAGAACGTCGACGCTGGCTTAGCGTCACTGGCAAGCTGCGTTGGAACACCCCCAAACGAGAATAGACTAGAAGCCTGTTTCTCTTCTTTTTTCGAGGCCTCACTGGCTGCAGGTGCACCAAACGAAAACGGCGCTGATGATCCCCCAAAGAGCGCCTTGGCAGTCTCAGGTTGCGTCGGGGCTGCAGAGGGTGTCGGCTGTCCAAAAGAAAACGCAGGCTTTGGTGCCTCTGCACTGGCTGCGGATACAGCTGGAGTGGTGAAGCCGAAGCTAAAGGGTGCAGCAGGCTTGGTGGTCGGAGGCTCCGTTTCTTTTTGTTCCGTTTTTGGGGGCTCAGCAAGGGGAGGCGGTGATGGCTCGGCAGCTTTGGCCGCACCAAATGAGAAGGGCGGGGCCAGACTAGACGATGGCGGAGCAGACGCCGCTCCGCCCTCCTTGCTTGTAGTTGCTGAGTCTGAAGGACCAAACAAGGAGGTGGTTCCCCCGGCTGGGACCACGGGCGCACTGAACAGTGAGGTAACAGGAGGGCCAGTGGACGTGGAAGATGCACCGAAAAGTGAAGTGCCATTGGATGCAGAGGATGCAGTCGCGCCAAATACGGTGGGTGAAGCGACTGGAGGTTGAGGTTGGCTGAGGGCTGGCACTACCGATTCGGCCGTGTTAAGTGTCTCAGGCTCCGATGCTTTCTCCTCGCCGCTAGTTAATGATTTTTCAACCGGAGCAGGCTGACACAGAGTGGCAGTGAGAGAGGACGGTGGTAAGGCGACAGCGGCCGGGGACTTGGAAAGGGTCGAGGAAGTAGCAAAGAAGTTCGGAATTCCCGAAGATACAGCTGCCGGAGGCGCCAATGTTGTGGGCGGTGGCGCAGACGCCGAGGTGCTTGGAATGGCAGCGCCCTTGTTGGGATTAGGACTAGGGATGATCGGAGGAGCAAGGGAAAGTGCTGCTGTTTCTGTCGGAAGCACTGGCTTCGATGCAGATTCCGCTGGAGGTGTCGCAGTGCTTGCAGGCACAGTTGTCTTCGTGAGTGAAAATGGAAGAGAACTAACTGGAGGTTCCTTCGCATTGGTAACATCGTGCGGGATTGCTGCCTGATAAGATTCATTAATAAAACTGTCTGGATTCTTGGCGGCGATACCAACCTCCTTTGCAAAAGTAAACCCAACTGGAGTTTGGAAAGTTGGTGCTCTTTTCGCTGCTTCCTCCAGCATCTTTTGTTCAGCTGCGCGGGAGTCATCCATCTCGTCATCATCATCTTCATAAGCTGCTGAGAACTTCTTCATGCGCCTCGAAATCGGACGGTCATGATTACGAGGAGTCTTTGTGCGTCCCACTCGCAAAGAGGATGTTTCAAGAGCATTACGAATCAACCCCGGTTGGAATGTAGTCTCGAGGGGTGGAGGAGGGACTGCGAGCTGATTGTTTCGTTTCATTTTCTCCTCTTCGATGCTCTTGTTATGCTCCCCTTCTCTGTTATCGTCCTCCATGGCATCCGCTTTTTCCTTTTCCTTGACCTGTTCCTCTTCCCTTCTACGTTTAGCCAGCCACTTTTTCATCCCGCCTTGACCTGCATACGGCTTTAACCCGTTTGGCGCCTCCTTTTCCTTCTTCTTTCCCTTGCCCTTCATCCCAAGGCGTGGCTTGTCATCACGATCATCATTCATGAGGGTAATTTGGTGGCTCTTCTTGGGTAGGAACATGTCAGGAATGGTGCCCGAGGCTTTCAAACGGGTTGGTAAAAGGGGTGTCTTGTAAACCTCAAGTTCATGCAGGGCCTTCTCTGCTGCATTAGCTGGCCACAAGTTTCCTGTAAAATACATGTCATAACCAAGGGCAGAGACAATTAGTTAGAAGCACCCACGTGTAGAGCCATCCGTTGTAGAGCCAGTCTTGAACAGGAGAGAACTCTGACGAACTGGGGAACGTGCCTGTAAAAGTAGTTAAAATAAGCGCCTTGGTACATTCGCAAGAAATAGCGCACATTGCGTTGAGACTCCACTAGAGAGCCAAGAGTCAACTGCTTGGACAGTTCGGTGGCATCGGGCTTTTGATAACCGGGAGGTGGTTTGACAAATGTAGGATTGGACATTAGCGAGGCCAAGGGTGGTGGTTGGTTAGGATCACGCTCCCGACGAGGCGGCACAACGGGTCCGAAGTTTGGACCTGAGGGCTGAGGGGTTAAGGATGAGCGTACCCTCAATTGACGCCCTGGAGACATCGAGGAATCGCGGCTGATCGACATTGGATCCCTTGCAACCTCGAACTCCTCTATAACGTCCTGCATTGAAGCCACAGACTCGGTGCGGAGCGAAAAGCTGGAATTGGGCGGGGGATCCAGAGAGACTGTGCGGGTGACACCCTCTGGTGCAAGGTGCGACCGACTGGGAAGAGGGGAAAGCGTATGACGGCCACGCATCAAACGACTGCGTCCATTGGAGTCGGTCGGGATGTGGAGAGTTTTGCGAGGAGAAGCAGTAAGGCGGCGCTGTTGGGCCCGAATGACCTGCTCGGATGCTCGCCGTGGTTGCTTGAAAGCCGTTGTGGGAGGGTCGAGATATGGCTGCGAGTCCTTACTCGGACCTGATACTCTCATCCGCTTTGCACTCCCCTGCAGACCGTCCTCCTCAGCGCGAGATTCCTCTGACGAGACAGGCAGCCTCCTCCGCTTCCCTTTGGTGTCCTCGAACTCGTCTGTCCCGGAGAGCCATTGCAGTGGCGCAGTAACAATGTTCTTGATGGCACCAAAGAATGAGCTTGAGCGTGCCAGAGGCGCCGTATGCTGGCTCTGGGTGCTCATCGCTGTTGGGCTGCAGCGAGTCACTTGGGCGGCGGGCCTGTGCGAACACAAAAATCCTCTGAAACAAATCCAAATATGGAAGTTTGTTCACAACACTCAGTCGCTCTTTCATTGGACCTGGAACAATAATGCTGAGAGGATTGAGGACACTCAGAAGATTCCCTGGAACACGGAGACTCTCCGGAGACGCATGTAAAGAGAAAGAGGGATGGCTGTTTGTCGACTCCGTCTTTCCCATTCGCCTGGGGACTTGGGAGTACGCCTCTCTTATAATGCGGCATGTTCTTTGGTGACACTTCCTGACGACCCAGCATCCGATATTACATTGGAATTGTACGCGAGGAGGCCCTCCTCGAACAATTGGAGACGCGACTATCCAGGGTGAAGACACATGCATTTAAGGTACTGTCCCTCGAGCCGTATCCCAAGGACGGTGGAGTGTTCGTGCGATTCAGTTACGACGGCCAAGGACAACAAACGGCTGTGGATGACATAGAAAGAGACCTTAAAGGCGAGATAGAGAGTCAAGGAGGTATGCCATCCTGGCTAGGACTCAGGGGAGGTAGCATCTGGCTCGTCAAAGGACGTCCGTGGAAAGAGGTGTGCTACCCTGGTCAAGCTGATTCTCCTTTCATTGACATCACAGCAGGACATGAACAGGTACCCTTCCACCGTTGTCAAGGTTGCATTCGACGGGCCAGACATCCATGAAGAGGCCCTTTTCCATTTGTTCCGTGTATGTCCCCTTTCGTCAGCCTCTCACGCGACTTAGGCTTTCTCGGTGCATTGCTTAGCCATACGGGCGCATATATAACATCGTACCCCCAGCTTCTGTACCTGCCGGGACGCTTCGATCCTCCCAAATTGGCTTCCAACGTGTTCGCTCTGCTACTGTCGCACGTAATGTCACCCACGGGTTCCAGTTCTCTCGAGGACCAGCGGTCACTCGACTGCACACCGCATATGAGCGTCCGATCCAGGCCCATGCAATTCGCGACTGGATAACAGGCCATCCGAAAATAGTCCTCCCAATCTTGTTTTTCTTGCTAGGCACCCTCACATACACTGTAAGATGGTTTGTGCACTTAGAAAACCAAGGTTCACTTTCTATCACCTAGATATTTGATCCCATTCGGACTATATTCGTGGAAGGGAAGATGCTGGACTGGTTTGACATCCGAGGTTTGTCGTCCAGCCAGACACAGTATTGTTCTTATCCCATTTAGAATACGCCATTTACAAGTGGCTGCAAACGCAAGCATTCGATAAGCTCGTATTGTCTGGAGGCGACACGGGTGATACCTGTTCGGACCAAGATTTCTGGAAGGAACGCAAAGCTGCAGAAACAGCTCTGAGAAGCTACCTTGCTGACTTCCCATGTATGTGCGTGCGTAAGCGGATTTGAATAACTTTGGCTGATGGAATACCAGCGACGATTGTGTTCGTTCATGGTCCCCAAGGAAGTGGGAAATCACGGATGGTCTCCTCCATCATCCGTGATACTGGCCGGTGAATCAGTCATGCTCGATCGCCACTGAACCGTGTTCCTAACCATAAACCAGAAAAACTCTTGTCATTGACTGCGCGGAATTGAACAAGGCACCTTCCGATACCAGACTAGTAGCTGCTTTGGCACAGCAGACGGGATATCTGCCCGTCTTTACCTTCCTCAATTCGCTTAACAACATGATCGATATCGCTAGCGTGGGTGTGATCGGACAGAAAGGTTTGGTGTTATGTCGCATATTTGTTCCAGGTGATCTCATGTGGGCGTTTTAGCCGGTTTGAGTAATTCTCTTCAGGATCAACTTAAGCAAATCCTGGAAGTGGTTGGAAGGGCGTTGAGGAATGTCAACCACCACCTCCGGAACTCTGCCAAACAAAAGGTCAATGAAGAACGCCGAGTCCAGGCCCGCAGCGAATACGAAGCTCGTATCCGTGAGGCAATCCGCCAAGAAATATGGCACGATCCTCGATTAGGCGCCGTTGCTGGTGTTGGTATCATATCCGAGTTGGGCTTAGGTGATGAATCGCTCGATAAACTTACCATCACATCCATCGAAAGTACGGAGGCTGAAGGCTTGGAAAAACGTAGAACGACCGAGGACCAGCTTGCCAGGAAAGAGAGGACGCTTGAAGAGCTTCATGCCATCAAAGCGCTTCCAGTCGTTGTCATCAAGAATTATGCTGCGCGTGGGCGTACTGGAAAGCAAGAGCTGCAAGAAGTTCTTAGCCAGTGGGCAGCTACATTGGTGGAGAATCAAGTACTTCCATCTTTGCGAATTCTGGCTGCTGCTAATCATTTGCGTATAGATTGCTCACGTCATCATCGTTAGTGATAATCGCGAGAACGCGAAACTATTTGGAAGAGGTAAAGTTCTCGTCAACTTTTTCCCAGGTAGTCCTTATCACCCCTGTGACCAGCATTGCCATCCAAGCGATTGAACTCCGTTGCGCTCTCGGATGCCGATGTACAAAGCGCACTCTCATTCGTCCGAAAGCGCTTGCGCGATGTTAACATTACTTCCGAGTTAACGTCAGAACAGATTGCTTGTATTGAGCGTCTAGGTGGCCGTGCAAGCGATCTCGAGAGCGTCAGTAAACCCTGCGCAAGACCAGACTTGTGCCTGACCCAATTGCATTACATTAGTTGATTCACAAAGTCCGCAATGGTCAAAGTATCGAGGACGCTGTTGAAGACATCATCTCGCGAGCTGTCAGTGAGCTGCGGAAAAACGCCTTCGGTGAAGACACAGATGATGCAAAGATGTTACCCTGGTCCCGAGAGCATGTGTGGACCATCCTCAAGAAGTTGTCACAAAATTCAGAGGTTCGAGGTTGACAGGGTGTCCTGTTCCATTGACTGAATCTCGATGCGCTAGGTGCCCTATTATGACGCTTTAATGGACTTTCCATTCAAAGGAGATGAGATGCCTCTGCTAGCCATGGAACATGGTGAACTTATTTCTATCGTGACGTCCAATGGTGGGTATCCTTTTGGCCAGGTCAATCCAGCACATACTGAGGTCCGGTCTCCAGGTCGGCCTTCCACAATACGACCTGGAAAACCTGTGTTGAAACACGTATTCCAACGGCTTGTTGATGGTGGGCACTTGTCTTCCCTGGGAATACACTATGCCTAATTGATCCCCCGTAGACCCCGTCTTTCGAGCGATACAAGATATTGCTGTCAACGAAAAGATAATGTCGGGCGCAGAAAGTATGGTCAAGTCTTGCGAAAATGAACTGACCACACTTCAAGAGATCACGAAGGGAGAGTCATGGATTCAGGTTTTGTTGGGCAGCCGTAGAGCATCCGGTGAGAGGAAGATGTACCTGGTTGGGAAGATGTACACAGCTCAGCAGAAGATACAAGCGCTGGAAAAGCAGAATGTGGATCTGAAAAGAATACTGGCCAAGCAAGTATAACGTACGATTTAGCTTCTTACCAATTCCTTAGGGATCATAGTGGCAGGACTCAAATTTTTGTGTGAAATCACCAGAAAGACATCGAAAGGGACTTTGTGGATACTAGACGTAACCCAAGCACGACGAATGATCGATGATAGTATGTGGCATATGTCTAGCCGTGCTCTCGACGATTCACCGAGTACTGGATCTCCGCTGCAAAGCTAATTGGTTCCTACATCACGATCCCCCGTATGTGTCGAACCTTTCTTCACCGTTAGATCTGCTTCGTGTTTTTGGACAAGAGGCTAGAGCGGACGACCTGGACTAGTGCCAACAAGGGTTTTCTCGGTCCAAGGGCGCCCTCCTTCAACCCTGTCCATCGAAGGAATTTTAACTTGATGCCTGGTCACCAAACGAAGTAGTAACGTCCAAATCATTATGTAGAGCTCAGCTCAAGCATCGAACCCGAATGCTCGAAAGAGCAAGCCAAACGCACGTGTAAGCTCTTGTGAACTTTTTCCGACGATTCAACATTTCCTGTGCAGTACCACGTTGTAACTATTCCGAGTTGTGTAGACCTTCTGGGCCCATTATGGGGTTTTGTGGATACGATCGATGCGGCAGCATGTCTAGCCCTCCAATCGATCAATCTAATCACCCAAAGCGCTGCTCCGAGAGAGGAAGATAAGTCGTTCTTTGAGCAATCCAAAAATGAAAGCATAGACATTTGGCTGATATGCTGAAACCAATGGATGATTTTTTGCGTCAATGTGGGTCATTTCATGCGGCAAAGGATAGTTGATGCCAGGAGAGTGAACTCCTGAAGAGGAATCGGGGACGGTGTCGATATCCCACCCAACCACATGTGTGGCAGCGGAAATGAATACGACCATTGTTCCAAATGCAAAACAGTGGCAGCCGTCCAGAACACATGTTAGTCAATTCCGAATCATATCCATAGTTCCATCATGGGTCTAATACCTCCTACTCAGTAATACCGTGGAAACACCGAGCAGCCCTTCTGAAAACCTGCAATGCTGGTCAGTCGGAGGTGAGAACTAAACTAACCGGCCGGGCTCGAATTCTTGCTCTGGCAGTGCAAGTTGTGGTTGTAGCCGGAGGATTACCGTGTTGCTATCCGACCAGCAGGATAAGATTATCTTTAGGGGCGGCCCCTGGCTCGAATAACCGCTCAATTCATTCCCTGCATTTCGCATCTCTGCTAACCTCATGAGTCAATGGTCCTTAAACTCAAGCCCTTATGGTACTGTGGGTTTTTTACGTTGGTAAGTAATCGGTCCTCTGGCAGCCGAATAGAAAAATGGATGCACCCTCTGATCTAGACATTCCGGGATGTCATTTCAACTCATCCGTGATTCATGAATCCACACTGCACTGATACTACCCTGTCCAGGTTGACCAAATTTCGACACAGCAATATTGGCTTGAGGCGAAATAATATAACCTGACTGCTCCGAGGGATGATGGTGGTGCAGGTTGCCAGTTTTCCCAACGTGTCGCCGGCTCATGTCCCAACTCTCGTCGTGCGTTCTTCCCTCTGAGCACGATCCTCGTCAATGGAGCAAATGGCGTCGGTGGGCAATCGCCCTCGTTGTATGGAACTTCATCGCCCCCGTGTACGTAGTTCAGTCTCACACTCAACTAAATTGAACCCATCATGTCTCTCTCTCCAGTGACATGGCCGCCACATTCTATGTAAGCCTCACCCCACGACAGTTTTGCAGTATCGTTGATCCCTGATCGATTCTCATATCAGTCTGGGGTACAGCAGCAGATCCAAGATGACCTTGGTACAACAGATACACTTGCAACTCTTGGGGTTGGCTTATACAATCTTGTGAGCTAAATCAACATTTGCCGCTATGATTCCTGATCGCTTTTTAGGGTGCCGTGTTTGGCGTTCTCATCGGAGGACCCTTGAGCGAACTCTACGGCCGTCGGCCAGTATACATATTTTCATCCACTTGTTTCTTTCGTGAGTGTCTTTGACTATTTCCCAACTTTCATACGATAAGCATACCAGTCTTCAGCTTTGGTGCAGTGGTCTCCCCAAATATCACCAGCATGTTGATTTGTCGTGGCCTTGCCGGCCTTACTGGGTGCCCTGTGTTCGCTATATACGGTGGCTCGTTGGCAGATCTCTTTCTCCCATATGAACGTGGTCCAATGGTCGCCCTATTCACACTTGTGCTACAAGGTGCACCCACCATTGGGCCTGTGCCGTCTTCTTTTTTAGCGTCGTTTTTGCATTGGAGGTGGTTGATGGGTCTTCTCACTATCTGGGGAGGGCTGCTTGCAGCCTTAATGCTCTTCATACCAGAAACAGAACCCACTGCAATTGCAAGGAAGCTAGCAAGATCTCGAGGCTTTGACCAAGATATGAAGGTTCCCTTTGCGGATAAACCCAGACCCGATCTGAGCAAAGCACTACTTACACCAATCAGTGAGCGCATTATCTCCTATCGGATGGCTCGTAGATGCAGACGTTGATCTCGTTTAATAGCCATCTTGCGTCATGAGCCCATCGTCAGTTGCACCACCATTTTTCATTCATTTGTTTATGGCCTGCTATTCCTTCTCCTAGAGGCAAGTCTACACGCCAAATTTATCGTTCTGTATGATGACTCGATTGCTAGGCATATCCTCATATCTACAACTCACACTATTCAATGTCGCGAGAGCAATCGGGCTTAGTTTTCGTTGCCCCGTTTATTGGCAACGTGCTTGGTGTTCTCATCTATTTTGGCTCTCTCAAGCCTCAGTATGAGGCGCGCCAACGCACCATCCAAGTTGAATCTAATGGCAAACTAGAGATTGAACCAGAAGCACGTCTTCCCGGTGTCCTTCTGGCATCGTTTCTGGTGCCAATCGGATTGTTCTGGTTGACATTCTCGGCCGATCCGCACGTGCACTATTTCATTCCGGTGCTATCTGGTGTCCCTGTCGGAATGGGCATGACGCTTCTCCAACTCTCCTTGTTCAACTACTACATCGATCTGTATCCAACGAAGTCAGCCTCTGCAATCGCCGCCAACACTGCCATCCGAAGCATCGCAGCGACTATTTTCCCAAGTATCGCGCTCCCTATGTACAACGCCATGGGCATTCGCAACGCCAATGTAATGTTGGCATGCATCAGCTGCATAGGGTTCCCCACTGGAATTATTCTCTATGTTTTCGGGAGAAGACTCCGGGCAGCCAGTAGATGGGCAAAACAGACCAGTGTTGATGGTTTGGCTTCGCACCTACACCCAGGTGCCAGCGCGCCATTACTCGCCCAAGCCCCTGAACATCATTACGGAGGGACGAGTTCCTCTGCCTAAAATGAATTGCTCGTTTTTGAGCGTCTCTTACGAACATTTCCACGCACTTTCTTTACGATTATGAAATACCAACTCATCAACTTGTCTTGTTAGGCATTACGGTTGTAGAATGGCCATCACTTACACATGTATGCATGCCACGTCTGTATGGTACTGTTGACGCAATTCTACACCTGGTTCTAGACATACCGATGTTCCGTTCGCAACAGAGAATGACATCGTCTTTATCTCCTGCTTCCTTGCGTATCGGTGTCCGGATGTCTATCCCAAAGCCGGAATCTATTGATGGAAGATAATCGTTCCACTAAAATGAACGCCTGCCAATCTATACTTGTTGAGTGAGACGCCCCAGCTCCAAGATGCTTCGCGTTGCTGCATGATGAGTTGGATAAAAGGGGACCATGCAGGACACTGTCACCACTTAGTGTAACAGGTGTTGATCTTACCGATATCAAGTTATACCACACATCACGAAGCTTCATTTGTTGACCAACTTTTGATGCCGATGATGCCAATGCCGTGTACAAGATGTTTCCTGGAAAACAGTAGAGTACCATCTCATCTTTTCTTGGAAGGATGGGTCGTACTCAGCAGACTGTTGGGATCGCCTAGAACATTTGACCATCAGGGGGTCACCTCCATTCGACTTGGATCCTGATGATTTTGTTCCCTGGCTGCAACCTGGACAAACCAAGATTACACGTGAACATTCTTCTTCTCCATAGCGGTGGGGATATCAGTGACCGATACCTGTGCCAGTTGAGCAAGCTGAAAAATACACTACACACCTATCATGATGTACTGATTTGGAACTCCCAACGGTTCAACGAATTCTGCACAAGAGTGTAAGCCAGGTTCTTGGCAATGGTAGACCTACCCAGATCTTATGCGACTGCATGAAACCATTAGTAGTACCGATACGGAAGAGCAATGATCCTGTAGACTATCTTAGTCAGATAAACACAAACACAGTTGAAACTGTTCGTCCGTTTAGCATGGCGAGCGTCGATGGACAAGGGCATCTTTTGTCTCTCAAGGTCATGCGGGTATCCGTGCGTTGCCTTCTGTCCAGGAGCGACCCTCGAATGACAGTGAACACTATCCTGCCTACAGCGACCCGGACTTGCCAGTGTTTGGGAACCTTTCTACTCTAATTCTTCGTCGTTTTCTGCTCGCTCTACTGCATCAATACTATCGTTGCAGGGGAGGACCCCGTTACCCGGTCATCCGAAGACTCTTCGTGACTTGACCCATGTCTCCGAGTTCCTCACGCTCCCTGTCGCCTTTGGAGCGATCCAGCTCGGCGAGACGTTTTCGAGCTGTCTAAGTGTGAACAACGAAGCAAACATGGACGTCGAGGGCGTCAGCATCAAAGTAGAAATGCAGACCGCAAATGCAAAGGTTTTGTTGGCCGAGGTCGGGGGTGCAGGTGGCAAGGTGGCAGTCGGGGATAGCTTGGAGGTCATCGTTTATCACGAGGTGAAAGAGTTGGGTCAGCATGTCCTCGCATGCACCGTGAATTATCGCCTGCCGAATGGCTTCCGCCATGCCCCTGGGCCTGCCGAGGGGACCAATGACCCGGCCCTGCAAGGTTTTTGCAAGTACTACAAGTTTGTCGTGAGTGTGTACTACATTCGTATGCTCATCGGTTTCGGAGGCATGTCAATGTTCAGGTAACGAATCCCCTGTCTGTCAAGACCAAAGTCAATATCCCCAGATCTCCGTCAGCGCTCTTAGACCCCGTGGAACGTGAAAAGGTTTTCCTGGAAGTTCACATACAGAATACAACACCAGAACCTATGTGGTTCGCGCGGATATATTTCGAATGTGCAGACGGCTGGACTGCAGTCGACATGAACCACTTGAGTGGTACAGCAACTTCGAACGAGAATCCTCAGTTGTTTTCGGGCTCGATGGCTCTCCTACAGCCTCAGGCCATTCGGCAATATATATATGTGTTATCTCCAACTGCCATTCCTACGTTCCCTGTGCCTCCACAGCCCGGGTCTTCCATCCCTCTTGGCCGTCTAGATATCGCATGGCGTACGCAGTTCGGCGAGCCGGGGCGGCTTCTGACATCTGTGAGGGAATTAAATATGTTTTCCACCCTTGCTTATATTGTTCCGTAGATGCTGTCTCGTCGGGTTCCAGGACCGCCACCGCCACCTTCATCGATGATCCAGCAGCCTCCTTCCGCGATACCTCCCTACCTGCAGCGTGGGGGTACGCCATCCTCAAGCCCTCGAGCCCACTCGGCACAACTCCCTCCATCACGACCAACGTCACCATCTCCGGTACCCCACAGGCCGAACTCACCTTTCCGCAACCGACCCACACCCATTCCCCGGGCTCAGTCTCCAGCAGGATCGATTTCCTCCCCCCTACAATCAGCGAGGCCACTCATTAGCACTGATCAGACACCTGATATCCAGGTGGACTTGATAGTCACACAGAGCGCCTCAAAGCTGATCTGTGTCGGTGAACCATTCAAAATGGGATTCAGGTTGACAGTGTCTGCTGCGATACCGAAGGGAACACAGCATCAAACTGTCTCGATCGTAGTCCAGCATCTTCAGCCCCCGCGCGTTCCCGCTGCTCCAGCGTCACCATCGGCCATGATTGTTAACCCCCATCGAGAACCCCACACGTCACACGTAAAGGGTATGCAGGCGTCGCATCGCACCAGCACTGACTACGCCTTGGTGGCCTCACCTTCTACCATTGTCAATAATGAAGGTGATACGCCACTGTCGCTCCCTCCACCATACTTTGAGACTGTAGATCAGGAACGGGACACGAAGCTCAAAGGATGTGATTTTCTCGGGCCATCTGCTATAGTCTTAGATCCGATACAGCTGATACCTTTGGGGTCAGGAGACGACCAGCCAATAACGACGGAAGGTAGCCAGCAGTTCGAGCTGATGTTCCTCCCCCTGCAGACCGGCTACATTTGTGTAGGGGGGCTGCGCATTCTCCTTGTAGACCATGAGCTCACCGATGTTGAGCGGGGCGTCCACCATGTTGTAAAAGAACCGAAGACATTGAAGGTGCATGATGTAATAGGTGAAATATGGGTTCGATCGTGATCTCGCTGTGCAATATCGAAGAGAAAGTAAATCCTATATAGTTTTGGTAATAACAGAGACTCAGGCAGTAACCCATGGGTGACTGACAAGCTGCTGAACAGCGAGGAGTGCGCGGTATCTCACGTCGGGATCAGAGTGCGTCATGAGCTCCATCGCCCGTGCCTTGGCTCCAAAATCTGTGACCATCCTGCGCGTTGCAATGAGTTCAGTTAGAAAGGAGGTGGAACGGTACTCACTTTTTCCCTCGTTCGTAGTGTTTGACGTATTGTCCAATGTCGTGCACAGCAACTGCGAGGGTTACTGAGTCATCGTTCATATTCAGTAACCGAATGAGGGCTCTGGAGATTGGCTGATCAGCAGATATCCTAGGAATAAGTGGGTAAAGCAGACTTCAGCTGTGCATAATCCCTCTCGTTGAGTCTGGACGCGTTTTCGCGCCAGAACTCTTCCGATTCATGAACTGGGGTCCATGACAAGTGGCCAGAGGCGAGTTCCGAAGTGTACTCGTCATACGTCCTGTGTACAGGGTGACATAGAGGTCAGAGTAGCTACCGCGTACCACCCACGTTAGACTGGCAAAGTTGCTCTCTAGTTCATCTCTGACGAATTGGATATCTTCTAGGATATCTTCGTCGGACCACTTTCCAGCCGCAAGATTCTTTGTAAATGGCAGAAGCTGTGCTACCAGCATGGCAGGTAGGTTCGCAGAAGGTGCTCTAGTAATGAGGTTCTGCAGGAACATCGATAAGCATGGCTACGAGGCCCAGAAAAATAATCACAGACACGGAATGTCGCTATAATCACGCGGATGACCTTCTCCTTTGCTGCCTCTTGAGCCACTGATTTCAACAGGGGTATAATAGCAAATTTCCTGCCAATATGTCAGCAACGGACAGTGTGGTAGTCGTTTAGTGACTCTACTTCTCTATCTGTTCTGCGATATCCTGTTGGAATGACAAAAGCCACAAGGAGAATATGACCTGGTAGCACATCTGAGGACTGGGCTTGTGTCGCAGAATTTCAACCAGGCTGGATATGCATAAGCAACTGCCACATGTTGTAATGGCTTTCCATACCCTGCGATGATGCCTGGTATAGCCCAAACTGCTTTGCGGCATTCTGGGCGTGCAAGCAACGCCTCGAGACAGTGCACTGCGACATCTCGTTTATTGGAGGACGATGACTGAACGAGTGATGCAAGCACCCTCAGGAAGGGCTGAAGGTGATGGTGCGGTAATGGCGTAGACTCCGCGCTAAGAGAAAATAGATATGGATATGGTGAGATACATTGATCCGGGGAATTGAGCGTTACCTTAGCAGTATGGTGACTATTTGCACCGACTTCAGTTGGACGAACTCGTCTTGGGTCTCTAGAGCCCTACTGGCAGTGAGATACGTGTACAGTGCAGAAGAAAGTGGTAATTACCTCAACAGAGGGTGATATGGTAGCTCCGGGTCAGACTGGGCGGTCCGGGTAAAAAGCGGTATGCGTTCGTCGTGATCTGCAACAACGACGTCAGAAACAATGCAGCGGACAAGGGCGATGAACTGTACCCAACAGTGCGTCAGCGATGAGGACGAGAAGACACTGCATGGTGTCGACCCTCTGGAGTTTCTTGAGCAAGCGCAGATAGAGCAATGCATATGCTTGTCCGTCAGACACGAGGATGGACTCAGTCTTCGCTCGGGGCTGCCTGTCTACCTTTTTGATGAGACTGAGCTCTTCCGAGGTGACTAGCCCTGCGCGCTGGTAGCCCTGCATTGGGGTGAATGACAGCGATCAGCGAAGAATGAGAGCCCGCTCACCTCCCATGGGACTGGCTTTGACCTGATCTTTGCTGACTGCTCGTCGAGGTAAGCGTTCGAGACGAGTGACGCGGACATGGCTCGATGTCGCTTCCAATGTCGCACTGAGAGCTCATAACGTGGTTCCACTTATGGAAAGTCGACCCCTCGCCTCTCAGATCTTTTCCGTGTTTCGTTCAGCCCGTCTCGACAACAGAAATGTTGGCTCGGCCAAGAGGTGAGTGGAAAGCAATCCTAATACCGTGTACGGTCCTGTAAACATGTCCCAGCTGCTTTTGCACGGTTCTTTGCGACCGAGGCCAGCGACGCAGCGACGCGTCCAAAGAAAATCAGGCCGAAACTGCACACGGCCATTGTACTGAACCGCTCTCCTCTACTCACACGCGCGCCGTCGCCTTTCGAACGAGCTTTCTATGCCTACCAAGCACGCATTCACCGCGCCTTGCACAATCCATTCCCATACGATTTTTACTTCAAACAAGGCTCACCACTCGAGGTGCGCTTCAACATCGAGGAGCGGAGACGAGAACGCAGGGCATTCGGTGCGCCATTTGGAACGGTAAAGCCCGAGGATAGGAACGAGGCCACAGAACTGATGGAGCTGAGCATGCGCGACGAAGTGGACCAGTCGATGCCCCGCACTCATGAAGCAGACACCAAAGACGACCTCAAGAATCTCAACCGGAAAGGACAGCGCAATCTGTACCTTATGCTCCGTACGAACGAGGATGGAAAGGACGTCTGGCGATTTCCCACTGGTGCCGTCGAAAAGGGTGAACTGTTACACGTTGTACGTTACTCTCGGGGATTATCTGGTTGTGCCCCTCATAATCCGTACACACAGGCTGCCACCCGACGACTCGATGACGAGTGCGGACGGAATATGGACACCTGGGTTGTAAGCAGGAATCCAATAGGTGTATATCACCCCCCGAAACCCACTATAAGCGACTCGGACCCAAAAGTGATTAACCATCCCTCTGTTCCCGTTGGAACGGTTCATGCTGACTTGCATTATTATGTCAGGACGTCGTATTCTTTTATAAAGCCCACATTCTTGCCGGCCAAGTCCGCCCGAAGGAGTCGCGGCACCAGAACTTTGCATGGCTGACCAAAGGCGAGATACGGCAAACCACAGATGAAGAGTACTGGCATGGTATCAAGGACATGCTATCAGATTTCTAATGTATACTCCATCATTTATTACCCTGAGATCACCAGCAAGTCTACTTTCTAATACACCCAGATCGTCTACATGTTACTTGGGTGCAGAGATAGTCCGACGTAGTTCTGGCCGTTTACGCTGTTCGTCGAATCTTCGAACGATGACTTGACACTTGGTAGTCTGGCATATATGCTTGGAGGCCTTCTTCACCGCGTCAGAGAACAACGTAAGACCCGCTGCCCGCTCGACGGCTTCAACTAGATGGGAAATCATGTGAATACTATGTAGATCAGGCACGCAATAAAGATTAGGCTACCTGGGGTCACGAAACTCTCCAGCGGTGCTTCGTCCGGGATAATAGCATTCGGCAGGACAAATGCACCAGTCGATATTTCGTGCACATCCAAAGACTTCGGAGATGACGGCCTTGAAGCCAATACGACCTTGGCAAAATGAGTGGGCACAGAGACGTTTGGCGGCGACCCAATAACTTCATAGTTCTTAGGGAGTCCATTGAGTATACGTCACCACATTCATTGATTACGATATGCTTACAACGCGCCATTTGCCATCTGGGTCCTTGTGCGGGAGGTAGAGCGGGATGGTAAAGACGTAGACGTCAGAGAAAGTGCCCGTAAGACGTCTGCACCAGTCTTCGACATACGCCCAGTCTGCCGTGCCAACAATGAGGACAAGATCGCAACACACAAAGCACGCTCACAGTGGCGGTTGAACCCGTCCCCGACCTGAGGAGCGATATTCGAGAGCAAAAACGTTTCATCCATAGCATCCTGAGATACCTTTGCATCTGCAGCAGGGACCCTGTCATTTGCAGCTAATCACATCGAACGTTATACCACCAGAGCAAACAGAAACGTACATATGCCCCCTGTCGTATCCACTTTTGAAGAAATCCTGTAACTTCGCGCGGAAAAGATCAGGTAACGACGTGTCCTCTGTGAATGTCGACCTCATCCTGTCCCCGCCCTCACCATTCGAGGGCGGCGACACCAGCGAAGACTTGCCAAGCGAGGCCAGTGTGAGGTGTTCCGCTGTCTGTGAAAACGATCCTTTCAGCACCAAATCCTACAGCAAGTAAAAGCTATTTTACCCATGCGGGGTGTCGAAGACGTCTATCGTATGCCGCCGTGTATGCCTTGCGCACCAACAGGTCCGGCACTGGTCCTAGTACGCACAGGGATTAGCCTGATGGTGCTGTGCCAGGGAAAAAAAAAACGCACCTGGGTGTCCGTATTTTAGGACTGGCGACACCAACGCACTCGCAACTACACCACTTTGTAACCTTGCATCTCCAGAAGGCCCTACTTCTATGATCGGAGGGACAGCAGGGACGACCGCGGTGCTAGTTGAAAGAGACGGGGCTGGTGCTGGTGATTCGAGCCTCCTGCTTCGCGCAGACACGACAGTCACGAACCCGCCTCCGACAACTGCACCGACTGCAAAGCAGGCTGTGTGTATGACCACTGCACTGGGCATTCTGGGTATGTTCACAATACTAGGCTTGAGGGAAAAGCAAGACAGAAAGCGCGTATATTGCAAGGATCCAGAAGCAAAAGGTTCGATTCAAATGATAGAGGTCAACTAAGCACTAGCATATATAACAGAAATTCAAGGACTAATTTTGAGCGCTACCATGTGATGTTTGTGTAGTACGACGGGTCATGAAAAGATTATTAATGAAAGTCACCAATTCCAGAGAAGAGAGGGAGAAAAGAGATCATTTGAGATTTGGTTGTGTGTTAGCAAGGAATGCGGTATACAGTTACGGAAGATGAGGAGAGAGATGGGCGAAACAACGAGAGGCCCGAACGGAACGAAAAAGTACGGGGCTGAAAGAGCGTCGAGAAAGATCTCAGATATTGCACACCCAGATGTGAAAGACAGAACAGAGAAAAAGTGAAACACTGAACTTTGGACACGAACCATCGTATTAAAATGTGAGTGATCATGAACAGGTACATACCAGCTCGCGGGGCGATCTGTGGGCGAGCTGAGGATTTAGCAGGTAAGATATGTCCCGCAAGTCTATATTTCCAAAGGCTCGTGCGAGCGAGCTTCGAGACCAGCGCTGCGCGCAGGGCCCTGGCCCTCGTTATTCGTCATGCGCCGAATCCCAAACCCACCCACACCCGGACCGCGGGGCTGCCTCACGACGCCGCTCGCGCCACCCTCGCTCAGTCCACTGTTGATGGTGCCCGTGACGCTGAACGGGAGACTGGGTACAGGGGGAATCCCACCACCACCACCACCACCACCAAGGCTTGAGCCAAAAAGGGAGCCAAACCCACCAGGGGAACGGCGAGATGGAGATGCGATGGTGGCGTAGCCCTCGCGGATATTTCCGTTGGATGCACGTGTCATAAGGCGTGGGGCTTGAGTGTGTAGGGTCTTCATGTCAGGCATGGACTTTTTCATGCGCAGGGAATTAGCAAGCTGGCTCTGTGATGTAGATGACGGTGAAAGATACGCGGAGGGAGCGCGCGATAAGGTAGAAGGCTGGGTCCTCTGAAACTAACCGCAGTCAGTCAGATCTGTCACGGTTATTATGCAAGGAGAGATCTAACCCTGTTTGGATCGATGCGAGTTACGACGGCATATCTATCTTCGCCTTCGCCGACGGAATAATGGTACACGCCCAATTTTTGAGCAATGAGATGAACTACCCTCCTCTGTCTGGGAGCCAGAGTCCTAGAAAATGCAAGTTCATCCCGCATGGGGTCGTCCTTGAAAAGCAAAATTCTAGAGTAGATTTCAAGTGTGGACGGGTCGTTCAAGTCTAGCTCGTTGGAGGGTGAAGCTTTATCTGACGAACTCGGCGTCGCAGGAGCGAGGGGCGGGGTCGTCGCTGAGCCGAGGCCCTGCGTAGGGAGCGGAGGGATCGGCGGGGGCGAGTACTGTTGCTGGCACGCTCCGGAGGAGAAAGAGCGCTGAGGAGTAAATTGTAGAGGAGAAATGGGACCGAAATCGTCGTACGGAATCTGTTGAGCTGCCTGCTGCTCTTTTTCCATCTGCATGGAGCGCATGCGACGAAGGGCCTTTTCTCTCTCGATGCGCTCCTTTTCGCCTGCCTGCAAGACTTTCTTGTACTCGACACGAAGTTTGCGGCCCTGGACTTCGAATCCGTTGAGGGCAGCAACGACGGCATCCGCGTCTGAGGGCTGGCGGAAATTCGCGAAGGCGAGGCCGCGGAAGGAGCCCTGCTGATCGAGATGGTAGTTGAAGGCATAAGGGGAAGGGATGGACAACGATGCCTAATCGAGATAAGTTAAAGGGGACGGGACGGAGGGCAGATGACCTACGATGATATCAAGGAGCGTTTCACGTTTCACGTTGAAAGGTATGTTCTTGATTACAATGGCGGTGGGTATAATCTCATCTTCACTGTTTTGGGTGGGGGTCGTGGGTGCGATCGCAGACGGAGGAGCGGCGAGGTGACCCATAGGGGGCGAACCACCTGACGAGGAAAAATCGGAGTTGTTGTTTGGGGAGAGCGAGCGATTTTCGGGGACAGGGATAGAATTTTCCAACCATTGCTGTGGGCTGGTGAGCAGGGCAAGAATGGAATGGACAAGAGTAACATACGATGGGAAGTCCCCCACGGACTGCGGGTTTGATCTTGAAGGGAGACGCGCTCATGCCGGGTGGATTATACTGAGATTGCAGGGGGATCTGGGGCGATGAGGAGAAGTAGTAGGGGGCTCTTCCTGGACTGGTGGCAGGACCGTCAAACTCGTGAGTGTCATGAAGACGTTGGGGTTGCTGGAGGGCAGACTGGGGTGCAAGGGACAGGGCCGAGATATCTGGGGGAGCTGGGGACGCGGACATGGCTTGCACTTGTGAGACACCCCTTAGCGACGTCGTGAACGGTCTTGAACAAGGAGAAGAAGAAAAAAAAAGAGGTAGAGTCAACGAGGAGGAATACCGAATAAAGACTGGACCAAAAACACGCCCCCACGCCACAGACACACTTCGCATTTCTACGTCAACGTCGACGAGCTCGACCCCGGCGTTGCCATGCTGGACTGCAATTCGGAATTCGTCTTACTCCCCGATGACCAACCAACCCGCACAAGAATGTGATTCATACAAGACACTCAGATCAGCATACAGCAACAGGCTTTGGCACTGCCAGCAGACTGTCTACATCAACGTGCAACGCAATGCTCGACGAACTATCCCAAGGTCCCCTTATCTTTCTACTGCCAGCTGCAACCGGTGCACGGACAGGCATCGTGGTGAGATTGAGACGGTGGGCAACGCTACCCGCAGGGTAGAACGAGGGACATGGCCTCGATGGTAGGGTGTGTTTTGGCTCCGTACGTGGGGGAAGGGGCCCCTGGAAGAGGCGCAGCGCGCTGGGGGGCGGACGACGAGGCATGAAATGAAATGATTGTGGGCGTCTATGCGCGTTCAGGTAGCGCACGTCGGTTGTGGTTCAGAACTTACGACGATATATACAAGCAATATGTATCGAACTGTTCCGCCAGGAAACACGGTCGTGGTGGTTGTGAAACAAGTTGCTAGGCAAGGACGATGAAATTTCCACCGTGACGTGGGTCGCCAAGCTTGGAACAATGAAAAAAATTCTCCGCGCAGTTACAGTACATCGATTATAGAAAGCAGGTTACAAGATCTACAGGAAGATCGTCTGCAGATACCTGTCTACAGAGCCACACAACTAGGTACGAAAGCAAGGTAATAAAAGTCCGTCTCATGCCAAATTCTCCAGCGGGCGATAATGCTTCATCAACTGGGTTTTGAAAGCTACAGACACCGTAAGAAGGATCGCAATTCTCACAGGGGTAAAACCCACCATCAGGGTTGTTCCATAGATTGGCAGCATCGGGGTTTAGCGGTGACGCATTGTTTGGCTCTAGAACCCTGTCAGTACGAAGCAGAGTCCGTGGTATACTACCCACTCACCTCCTAGCAGTGACTGAAGCGAAAGCAACACCGTTTGTACACTGTACACAGCGGACCACTTGTCCTGATTCGACAGTCAGGAACCGTTATTTCTCTGCAGGCCAGACATACCTGGAGGATATCCAGACAGATCGCACCCCCGGTCAGGTCCACGTTTGGATGATAACATGGCGTATCAAACTTGATGGTCGGCGCAGAATAAGGGTAGTTACTGGGGAATGAAATCGAGATTCGGAATGCGAGTCCAGCATATATCTATCAATCGCACAGTCAAATGGAGACAGTGCTCCGAAGCTTGGTGACGTACGGTACCCGGTGCACCCTCGATTGTGCCGGCCCACTCGAATAGATTAGAGTCGTTTTTAGGAAATGCAGACTATCATGTTCAGGAAACAGGACATGGAATGATGACGCCACCCACAATACCAGGAGAGGAAGTCATCTGTTGTGCTACAGTCAAACCATGTTTACGAGCGATCATACAGTGAACATACCATGAGCGTCATGAGTTCATTGCTCAAACTGCAGAGTGGTCAGCACAAATGTTCCTTGGCAGAATGAAATGAGCCACCGTTTGGTCACACTCCCTGGCCCATCCGCCTGTGCACCTGCAGCAGCCGACTTGCCGGTGTTTCGTGGGGGTGCAAGGGAGGTCGTAATTTGGTCCATCGTCGTGAACGTCAAGGAGAAGAGCAAAAACAATGGACGCGCTCGTCACGTGTTCTCTCAGACCATGATAAAATAAAATAAAATACATACCTAGCAAATTTAATAATTAGTTAATTAGCTTCCTTCGGCAAGAGTTAATTACTAACTACTCCGAGCGTCCTTCGTCAAACTTGCTACATACTTCACCGCTGCGCTCAATGGCGACCAATTTCACGCCAACACAAGCAGAGCTCGCCTTCGTCAGCCAGATATTCGCCCAGTCAGACTCACAGAGAATTGGCATTCTCACTGGCGATGTCGCAGTCAAGATATTTGGCGGCTCCAAGCTCCCACCAACAGTCCTTGGTGAAATATGGAGCATCGCAGACGAGGACAACAACGGCTTTTTGACAAAGAAAGGCGCAGCTATTGCTCTGCGTCTAATGGGGCATGCCCAAATGGGAGAGAAGGTCAACAAGTCGCTCCTCAGCAAACGTGCGATTTCACACCATTTCCGTGCTTGTCCGTATGTTTCTGACACAATATAGCTGGGCCGCTCGCTACCATTGAAGGTATGCAAGCACCACTGGTCCCACAGGGGACTGGAATGTCCATTCCAAAGTCACCCCCACCCATACTTGGCATGCCTCCTTTGACACCGCAGGATAGGGCCAGGTTTATCAGGTTGTTCCAGGCATGCGGTCCAGTTGACGGTCTACTAAGTGGTATGTCTGCACTATATCCTCCGACCGAACTGTGTAGTAACCCGTCGTTCTAAGGCGACAAAGCTCGTGACACATTCATGAAGTCCAAACTGTCCGTCGAGAAGTTGTCGCAAATATGGTTTGTTCGCGTCCCTTCTTAGACACGCCCGTTCTCAGCGTCGCATTCAGGATACTGTGTGATACGCAAGACCGAGGCGCACTCGATTCTACAGACTTCACAATAGCCATGTACCTCATCCAGGCTTCCATGGCTAACAAGCTACCGTTTATACCCATTTCTTTACCCCCAGGCCTGTACGAGCAGGCAAGCGGCGCAGTTGTACCTCAAGCGACCGGAGGGAGCACCCATTTGGGTAGTCCAGCTGCGTCTGCGTTCCCATCACCCCTCGCAAAGCAGACGATGGTACAGCCACAATTCACTGGTCAACTACACAACGTCCCGCCAGCGTTACCATCTAGACGACCGGGTCCTGCACAGACAGCCACGATACCTCCCTTCCAACCCGTGGTTCCCACTCCGCAGTCAAACATTCCATGGGACATTACTCCTGCGGAGAAAGCCGCCTCCGATCGATTCTTTGATACCCTTGACACTCTTAAACGCGGCTACATCGAGGGCGAGGTTGCTGTTCCCTTTATGTTGCAGTCAAAGTTGCCGGAAGATATACTGGCTGAAATTTGGTGCGTGCAACCTTCTCGCTCGCGATATATGTGCCAAACTGCTTCTGCAGGGATCTTGCCGACATTAATAACGATGGTCGTCTGACGCGCGATGGGTTAGCAGTTGCACTGCATCTTATCCAGGGTAAGGTTTCCGGTAAGGATGTTCCCGCAAGCCTCCCGCCGTCACTTGTACCTCCGTCCATGCGAACTCCTGTTCCTCCATTCACTACACCAGCCTCTCAACTGTCCGAACCAATCCGGGATCTCCTGTGGGACGACTCTGCTTCCTCGTCGACTGTGAATACGCAACCCCAGAGTACGCTTCAGCCTCAGCAAACTGGTGCCCAGGTTGCGAGCCACTTTCCTACCTCGTCGATCACTGATCCATTTGGTGCACCGGCTGTTAATTCTCGTAGGTGCAACCTTCCACCTGGATTTGCGATGTTCTAAGGCGGCTTTTTAAGCGTTCAACAAAGATCTTCTTGGGGATGACGATGACACGCATATATCTTCTTCACTCCATGATCAGTCTGCAGAAATTGGTAACCTGCAGAACCAACTCACCTCGACGAACAAGACCCTGCAGTCCACCAAAGCAGAACGTGAGAACCTCGAGATAACCCTGTCTACCCAAGCGGCACAGCTTTCTGCGTTGCAGACTCAGCTTGCTTCGGCTAAAGCGTCGTTCGAGACCGAGACTGCGCTATTAGGCGTCCTTCGTGAACGGCATGCAGCTCAGACAGCCGAGATCCAGAAGGTCCGGGAAGAACTGATCAGGGGCGAGAGTGATCTTAGCGCCGTACGGGTCGAGAAAGCGGAATTGGAGGGGTCATTCCTCCGAGATAAGGAGGAAGTACGAGACTTGAATAGGGGGATCGTAGAGCTGACGAGCCAGATCGCCACCACAAGGCAGGAGGTTGAGAAGGTCAAGAAAGAGGCAAAGCAGCAAAAAGGTCTCCTTGCTATCGCTCGGAAGCAGTTCGCTACAAAAGAATCCGAGAAAGCGAAGGTTGACAAGGAGTTGGAGGAAGCACAGACGGACCTTACCAACGTTGTCGAGGAACGAGAAGAGGTGGATGCGGATGTCCCCGCTGCCGTTGTCCCCGCTGCTGAGAGGGCAATATCCCCGGCGAATTCATTGGCCTTTGCCGCTGCTCAGCCGTTACCTTTAACTCCAGACTTAACTGGGACGATCAGCCCTGGTGGCGCCAAGAGCAACAATCCATTCGACAAGCTCACAAAGTCCGCCGATTTGTCCACACCCCGGTCACAGTCTCCTCTCAGGTCGTTTTCGACGGTGTCCATTCCCATCGAGTCTCCCCCTGTTCCCCACCCGATCACGACTGCTGACAACCCTTTCGGCTTTATGCAAGCATTTGAGGGGGAGAGGCAGCAATCACCCGCGACTGCACCAGACACGGACGCTGCTGAAGGCGCAACCACGCCTCGTCTACATCATACATCCGCCGATTTTAATGATGCTCTTGCTACCCCCATCAGCGAGCACTTTGCTACGCCTAATGGCGGTACACCCGTCACCAACCAAGGCAGCGACCCAACGCGAATCCCGTCACTGGATGTTGCAGCCTCCCATTTCCCCGCACTCGATGACATTCCAGAGCAGCCATCAGACAGGACCGATGAACAGGAGACCGACCTGTCCACGAACCTGCAAGAGTTGGAAGTCCAGGACTCGGATAGTGACAATGACAGCGACCAAGATACCAACGAAGATGCTACACAGAATGATGCTCAGGCAGCCGTGGGCGCTCCGTCAACCGAACTATCATTGCCGTCAGCTCCAATTTCCTTTGATGCTGTTTTTGGCCCGTTGGATAGTGGTGTGGCAAGTTCTAGCGTGCCCACGACTAAATCAGAGGCTCGACGTCCGAGCACAGTGCCTGTTGATGCTTTTGGTGCACCACTGAGCAAGCCCGCCGAATTCACTACTCAGAGCCCTCTGACAAGTTTTGATGAAGCGTTCGGTAAGCCACCTACCACCAGTCCTTCACAGCCCTCGTCAGGTTTTTCATTCGACACTGCGTTTGACGACAACTTCGACTTTGGGCCTACAGCCGCTGTAGCTGCCGAGGCAACTACTACGCGCACCGTGGAGTCCACTCTGCCGTCCACTGTCACTCCTATGAATGGCAATATTCAGCCAGACAAAACCCCGGCAGGGAATACAAATGGGTTAGCGGAACCCTCGCCTCAGGCAACAACCACCCTTACTGGACCCAAAGAAATTCCCCCTCAGCAGTCCGGTACATCTGTCTCGTTTGAGAGTGCTTTCGCTGGTCCCTGGAGCACTGGCCCAGCAGCTGAATCAGAGAAGACCGGTGCTAATCCACCGAACCAACCAGGACCGCCGGCTGGCATCGCGTTCGAGGAGGCGTTCGGGGGGCTGGAAGCATCACAAGCATTGAAGCTTGATAATTCATTCTCTTCGCGCTCCTCAAAAGCATTTACCATGGCAGCATCTCCATCTCCATCTGATGTTGGGAAGCCGTTCCCTGCCATCTCCCCACCGATATCGCCTCGTGGTCCTTCCTCTCCACGCGTAACCTCGGGAAGGTCTGCCTCGCCACATCGACGAGCCGCATCGCCTCCGCCGCGGGTTACCTCTCCAAAGACGCAGAGGTCATCAACATCATCGTCGAGGGATGTGGCGCATGAAAAGCCAGCTCCGCCCCCACGACACTCCAAGATTAGCGTGAGTCTAGCTGTGGCGTTTGGTAGACCATCCTGTGATTCATTACTCTTTCTCTTCAGTTACGGTTGCCATTTGGAAAGAGAAAGAAACACGAACAGGCTCCGCCACTTCCCCCCTCAAGCCTTGCTCAACAAGCGACACCGATTATGGAACAAAACGGCCCCCCGGGTGCTGAAGAGGATGTTGAACCTGTCAAGCAATTATCCGCTATGGGCTTCAGTCGGAACCAGGCCGTCGCAGCACTGGAGGCGCACGACTATGACGTGCAGAAAGCTCTTAATAGCCTTCTTGGTGCACAGTGAAAGTATCGATATTTTATCTATTGATCCTCGGGTTGTAATTTTTTCCTCGTTTTGTTTCTCTCATTTCTTCACGTAGTCGCTCCTTTTCATGACGGATGTATAGTTTTTTTGGATCTATTTACACACACTATGCACGCTCATTTATTTTAAGCACTTGGTAATTCTCCTGATGTTAGGTCAAGATCCAACATGAGTAGTGCAAAGTAGGATGTGGAGTTGATTTACAAGTGAGCTGTTGAGCAAGGCCGTGACAAACTGGTAGGCCCAAGCTGCGTAACCCGCCTTGACCACCTGTTCCCGGCGTAGAATAGTGCACCTACCATAGGCTCAGAGTTCGAATTAAACCATGGCTCTTTGGTCTGCGGAATCTGATGCGCTTTGACGGAGAAAGAAGTGTATATATGGGCACTATACCGTAGATACAGGCGCGAGTGATTAGAGTCTATATAGTGATAGATCTGATGCAACGTGATGATGAAAGCGGGTGAGGCGCGAAGCGCCTCCAGCCTCAGTTGCCGGTCCTGGGGAGAAAGTAAGCTACGAGGGTGGGTTGGGTTAACCTCGCAGACTACGGTCTGTACCGCCCTACATACATAACAGACCAACAGTCTGTACACAACTCTGGATGAGCCATTAAGCCAAATGTAGAGTAGTCCTCTTCCTATCTGCATCAAATGAGGCGGGATCTGCATTTTCCTGTAGACTCTCGCGAATACTCGTAGTCGTGGCACTCGGAGTTTGTCCAACATCTGAAGGCACCCAACCCATCAACTGCACATCAGAAAGTGGGCGGTATTGAAGAAATTAGCAGAGGGAACCCAGTGAAAAGAATTCCAACGAACAATCAAAATGAGCCGTCCAAAAATAAGGAACAACATACCATTGATGTTCTCTGGAACTCGATACTTGACAACTGCAGCCTAAGGCTTTCCCGGACCAGAAGCGTATCAAGCAGAGTCTGCCATGTCCATCACGAAACGTCATCAAAATCAGGTATGCAACCCACTCACATTAGAGTAAATTCGACCAACAGGTATGGCGAGCATGGCATATAAGTAGCTGGTCGGTAACAGGAGGAAGCAAGTCAGCTCCCCCACTGCAAAAATACTGGCAAATAAACCGGTTTGGAGAGCGCCGCGAATCAAACGCCAAATAACTGTATCGGACGGAGGGCAACCCGTCCTTGCGCGATAAAGGGTAAAAGAGAGTACAACTGAATAAGTAACCAGAATTATCATATATGATTATTAGGAGATAGCGGATCATCTAACCTGTAAGGACTGTGTCGAGGATTACCTGCATCGAAAGCCATGCGGTTGCGATGGAATCAATGCGAGGGAGTTCCGCAATACTAGCACGAGTAGCAAAATTATCAGTACATAAACCTCTAATTCAAGCTTGGCCACTCACACATGAATGGTCCATCCCCAGATACCACAGCCCATACCGAGACAGAATGTAATGACAGCCATAATGATGATACCGATATACAAGGGTGTGTTTCCAGTGAGGCGCCAGATACTGTAGCAAGCACGAGGGGAGAGTTTTAAGCAGTACCGATGACATTATCAATGTAGTGTGCACATACCGGTTGCCCAAAAGTAGGTGCGTAATCAGTGCAGCAGCTGCAGTGCCGATCGGTGTAAATGGGAAGGGCCAAAGTTCATCTTTGGAAATCAACTGCAACCGCTCGAAAGGAACGGTAACGACGACTTACATCCCAAAGCAAGTGGGTAACCGAAATCTGTGACGCTATTGGAGGTTTAGTATTTTGAAAGGCACAAAGGACAGAACGAACGCATATACCCAAACCATGTAGACTGCCCTGTCAAAGTGCAGAGTTTGAATGTGAACTGCGAATAAGATTAACATACTCACCCTGCACTGTGGACTATGTCAATGATGAACAGGCACAATACCATCAACCTAGGAAGTAAGGTATGAATGCGATACCGCTGACAGTAATTATATCAGTGCAGACTTTATATGAAGGCGATCATTGAATTCTGCAAAAGCTAAGTGAAGTAATGGTCCAAGCGGAGTGTCCTGCTTACTTGTCCCGTAATATACCGCAAATTGGTAGGAGACGAGCCCGAACAGATACGTGTTGACTTAAAAAGCACAGTCAGATATGCACAGAAGGTGGTACAAGTCAGATGCATGTGACACACAGAGAGTCCCCACCAAGAGAGTACCTTTGAAGTTTGATGTAGCGAGTCAACTTCGGGGCGAGTTAAACTTAGTAGACTGACGCACCGAGTGTCTTGTCATACTGGCCCATGTGTGCAAAACGTAGTATCAAGGGATGAACTTAGCTAAGTTCGTAGGCAAGTTCAAGTGGGGGCCATCTGCAAAATGCAAACGCTGAAACAGCAGCTTGGGTGTTTCAACGCTTAGCACTTGCCGAGTTGAGTAACAATGCTTGCCGAGCACTCAAGGAAAAAAACCGCAGCAAGCGCGCATAGCGTAATTCGTCCACCTTCAATTCAGCAGTTGGACACTTCGCGGGTCACGTTGAAACTTGCCACCAATTAACAAAGTTTTTGGTTTGCCGCCAAGTAAAACATCCGCTTCGAGCACAAAGATTGGTCCCTTGCCATCTCTGTGGCCAAAATGTCAAGGGTAACAGAAGTTACAGAACTCACACTCGCACCTGATCCGCGCGCTACACTTTTGGTGTATGATCATACCAGCCTATCGACCAACCTTTCAACGCTCTGTCACAATTCTGATTGGACTTTCTAAGAATCTCATGTTGTGTAAGCTGAGTCCCGAATTTTACGTAGTATCAGATGACGCCGTGAGGGTATGAGCAATGAGCATAGCTTCTAGCGTAGACAGCCCTGAGCGAGGACTCGAGGAAGTTCCAGTCCCATTCCCGAAATGTCCTAACGTGATTGACCACATTATGAAAGTCTTGGTTATATAAGCAATGAAATGACCCCTTTTTTGAGAGACGCAGGAACCGTGATCTTGGCTGGAGGCCCTGATCGCGGCGACCCTTCGAGTGTGAGAAGACATCCTATGGTGCAAACATTTTTCCCCTGTAAATATGATTTGTTTTCCCTTCAAAATGCTGTATTTTACTACAGGAATAGATTCCCAGAATTGAGGGAAAATTGGCGCATGTACAGAAACCTCGATGTATTATCTCAAAGCCTCAAATGGTGCTTTACAACTCAACCAGCTTACTTTCACGCAGATGTCAGTGCACCTGATCGGTTTCGAAATATGGTCTTTTTCCATAATTTTGTCAGTGTGAATAGTCTACAATAAGAACACGCCCGATGGAGGTTCTTCACCCTCTTACCAACTTATACATCTGATCAAGTCAGAGTCTGAATTTGGTGGGTTGTCGAAATTTGTGACAGTATTAGAGGATCAGCACTTTGAAAGGGACAAAGGACGGAATGAACACCCCGTAGATCAACCTATTAATTTAATGTACAAGGTTCGAGCTAAGATGAGCACTATGAACTGTGCCAATGATGAAGGGTCTTGATCATCGCCACGGCGCACACATCTGGAAAATAGGGTATGAACGCGATGTTGCTAGAATTAAAAATATTAGTGCAGACTTGATATGAAAGGGATTGTTGTCTTCTGCGAAAACTGAGTAGAGTAATGGAACAAGGCATCCGCTCATTTTTCCTGTAATACAGCGCAAGGTAGGTGACGATCCAGAAAAGATGGGTATTGGCTTGGGAAAAAAAGCACGATCAGTTTCCCATGGAACATGAGTGACACACAGAAAGTCCTCACAGAAGAGCGCTTTGAGGCAGCAGATCGGTTTTGCGACAAGTTAAACTAACACACCGAGTGTCTTGTCGTACTGTCCCATATATGCAAAGTGAGGTATCAGGGGATGCTAGTTGGCCCATGCGAAGGTAAGTTGGACTTCGTGAGTCACGTTGAAAGTCTCGGATAATCCAACATATTTTTTCAAGGTATTCGTTCCGACCACAAAGGTGCCCAGAGTGTTTCGTTGTGCTCTCGGCGATTCCTTTGCAGTCAAAGCGATTTAACGATCATGACACCGATCAACGTTTCAAAATCTAACTTTATCCTGTTATGTAGATCAGACGTGTTTGGTTGAATACTACACACACCTTTGAGCAATTGTGGATCAGGCTGGTGTGAGGCACAGATTAGTATGATTGACCTCAGGAGTCAGATCCAGGATCAACCCTGATAACGGTCTCCCATTCTCACGAACAGCACCTGAACCACAGTGGCTTGGTTCGCATCCTGACTTTGTTCAATTGATAGTACAAGGCCAGGCATGAGTCAGAGCATAAGAATGGAGCGAATTCAAATGATTAGGCTGAGCTGTGAAGTGTTATAAGTAGCTGCAGTACTTGTACCTGCGCGACTTACTGCTCCCGGAGAAATTCTTCTACGTACTATTAAAAAACAAGGGCGGAGTCCAACTGCCAATTGTCAGCTCGGCGAGAGAAATATAATACGGCTGTATAAGTAGACCCAACCTTCTCCCTCGTCAGTGTCATGCCCGTCTTCGATATCGTTGTAGTGGGTTCCGGTGGCGGTCTGGACGAGACCAACCTCTCTGGGTACGTGTAGGCGCTATGGCGTTTATTCCACGTATTTGGAATACAAGAGTTCCACAGGTACTTGCTCAAACCTTGCAACGCGTCTTGGGACGACGGCATCATCGCGCTGGAGGCAGGTCTGTGGCAACCCCTCTCTCCGACACACCCTTTCCTAACGCATCCCTTCCTAGGTTCAGGACACGGAGCACTTGGCCATATTTTGAAACGAAATCCAACAGTGTTCAGCGAACCTGCCGCAGACGATGAATCCCCGAAGAAAATCACACCCTCCACTGTGTATTCGACGGTCAAGTGAGCTCCCTGTCCCTCGCACAACCGATACTTACTGTACTGACGCTTATGCCGAGAGATGCTTCCTGCTCACTCATGCCCACCTCGACCACATAAGCAGCCTGGTGATGTCCGCGGGCTCCATGGGTGGCGGCAGCAAATGTATATACGGCTCCCCACAGACTCTCAAAGACCTCGAGACCATTTTCTCTGGTCGGATATGGCCCAGACTGGCCGGCTACGACGAGGACAACCCGTTGTGTCGATTGGTTTATCAAACGTCAGTCTACTTCTCCATAATCGCGTTGACTTTCTCATTCCACTGCACTTAGCCTCGGCGACGATGGGAAATACAAGTCCATCTTCCCAGATGTCTCGGTTCGCAACGCGACCATCAGTCACGGAAAGAACAATTCTGGGATTTACGAAAGCTCGTGCTTCTTCATCAAACATGTCCCTACTGGCCACGAATTCATCTTCTTCGGGGATGTCGAACCAGACAGCATTGCGCAAAACCCTAGAAACATCATCGTCTGGCGTGCAGCTGCACCCAAAATCCCACATGACTTGTCCGTCATATTCATAGAATGTTCATATCCTACAGGCCGGCCGATCGACGCTCTTTACGGTCATTTGAGTCCCGAACATTTGGTTCAGGAAATGATCAACCTTGCCACGGAAGTCGTCCTTGCCCGTAGCTCCTCGAGGGCTAAGAATGGTCGACTCCGGAAGAAGAAGAAAAAAGACATGACTTCCCCTGAAGTCCTGCACAATGCACTCGCCGGCCTCAGGGTATACATCATGCATTGCAAGGAGACATACACATCGGACCGTCCTATAAACCACGTCATTAGTGACCAGTGTAGAGACCTACTTAAGCCCCATAAACTCGGTGTAGAAATCCTCACAGCAGACCAAGGAATGAAGATCAGTGAGTCTCTTCGTTGACACTATCAAGGTATTTCTAACCCAACTTTGCAGCTATTTAATCGCTTGGGAAGTACAGAGGTCGATTTTCGTTGTTCTTTGACACATATTTTACCCTGGCTAACGCCTATATTTCCATGTACTCATAGCAAGTTGCTGTAGCCTTATTTCTTGACTCCAACCCGTTCCATTTCTGACCTCGAAGGATCTCAAAACACGAGTTGTTAAATCTTAGAGTCCCAGCTGTGGTGTCAGTGACTGATAACATCATGTACGAGTCACCTGGTCCAAGGATCCCTGTGTACTCATTCCAAATCACCCTGAAAGTGCTGTCAATCTCAAACAAACATTGCACAGTCGTATGAAAAACAGGACAGCTGAGGGTATATGGAATAAAGATCCCAAATGTATTGTGTAAAGATCCACGACCTTGATTGAGCACTGCATACCTACACAGCAGACAAAAAAACGTAAGAATCGTGCTGATCTATGATTCCATCCCGCCACATCAAGCTTAAGACTTGTGTGTACACGAAAAGAAAATCCTTGAATCAAGTCCGGTTGGTGAGCTGTGAATCATGATGATGCATAGAGCTTAACGACGCCGTCGGCGCCTGCGCTTGCCATGAATGGTAAGGAGGCATGGAATTCAACGTCTAGAACGCCTTCTTTTGCCTTTTCTCTGTGTGATGTCATTTCTTGCGTACACGTTCGGGCGCCTAACAGATCCCAGAAGCGCACTGAACAGTCGTGTGAGCCTGAGACGAGAGAGAACCCGGCCGCATCGATGGATAACGAGGTCACGCCATCCAAGTGTGCAAGTATGTTGTGAGTGCATTGGCCTGTATCGTGTCAGCATGTGAACTCGTCCAGGGATTGATGGACTTGCCTGTTGAAATGTTGAACATGCGGATGAATTTGTCCTCGTGGGCAGTAACAAGCATTGGCATCGTCGGATGTGAGATGATCCGATTGATCTGGGTCGCTGGTGTGCCATCTATGAGAACGCGTAAGCATCAATTGGGCGGGGGCACCTAGGAAAGACCAACCATATGTCGTATCCGTAGATAATCGCGATACCTCTTTTCCTGTCTCTATCTCAAATATCTTCACAACCGCATTTTGATAAGATACAGCAACCTTCTTCAAGTCTGTCCTGATCGGCTCTACGGATGTGGCACCCGGATCTTCGCTGTCCTCCTCGCTTTCACCAGCCTCCCTTTCCAGACCGTGGTAGCCCCACGATAGCCGAAGTGCACCCCCGCCAGGAATGCCAACGTCCCATATCTTGATGGCGCCTTCGGCACCACCGCTAATGAGGGTGCTTTCGTCCCGTACAAGGGCAAGGTCCCAAACAGCATCCGTATGTCCGATAAGTTCGCCCCGCGCAGAAGTCGGGTCATAAGGCGCATAAGTGGTATGTGACGATGAAGGAAGCGACCATACTCGTATGCTGGCATCAAGCGAGGCACTGTAAATGAGTTGGCGCGTGGGCGAGTGTACAATGCGCGTGATCGCAGCAGAGTGACCGCGGAGGGTGAGCTGGGGCTCACTTTCCGTTGTTGGACGGGAGCTATGTGAATGCGATGAGGACACGAGGTAAAAAGGACAAATGCGTGACGTACGTGGAGGAAGTCAGAGTGGAAACATCCATTCGCCAAATTTTGACGGTACCATCGTCCCCCCCTGTGGCAAGGCAGAGTTCAGTAGGATGGAAGGCCACGGCGCGTACGGCATCCAAGTGACTGGAGATTAGCACATCGTCAGTTCCTGCGGAACAACATAGCCAGTGGAGTAAACCGACTTTCTCAAAGTCCTCTTTGACTTCCACGACTTGGAGCCATCACCTTCGCCCTCATCTACTCCTACGCCAACACTTTCTGACTCATCTTCCTCTTCCCCAACCTCTTCTGACTCATCTTCTTCAGGGTCTCTCCACCGCTGCATGTGTTGTTCATATGTCGCGCGAAGTTTCTCTCGCCATGCACTTGCGTCTTCCGTCCCAGGGAGGAAAATGGCCGTTTGCCGCTTTGATGACTCTTCTTCAGCATGCGACTCAGGAGTCTGAGTGCCGTCCTGTTGCAAAGGGGGTGGCAGCTGTGACACGCGCTGTGATTGTGGTGACTGCTGCGACTGCCCGGACTCGCTGTCTGGCGTCTGTGGGACTTGACGGGGTTGTTGCTGTTGCTGTGGTTGTTGGCACAGCGTTGAACCTGCAGTTGCAAACGGATTCCCCCGCTCCATCGATCCTGTCGACGGAGGGGCACTCGCCGGAGCGAGGTTCATGGTAGCGCTAGTAGCTTGTGTGCCACCCATAAGAGGGAACTCCTTGCCTGATACGCTGTTCAAGCCACTGACACCTTGTGGCTGACCATCCGGGAGCTGTTTCCTTGGGCGTCCGTTATATATCGGCTCAAAAGACTGTGGGACTTGTGCTTGTCCAGATTGTGCAAGACCGGGATTTTGCGCTGCCGTAACAGCAACAGACCCACTGAGCCCTGGTGCACTTGAATTGACACCAACACCCATACCAACGCCGCCTGCTGAACCTGGCATGACGGATGGATTGGGTCCCATGGGAGGGTTGGGGTTTGTAATGAGGGGACGGTTAGGAAGGGGATTCATCGCCTGGGGGGATGTGAGGTAGGATATTTCTTGGAGACATTGTTTGAGATATTCGCGGCTGCGTGCGCGAGATTTGGGGTCGCGCCCAGGCGGGGCCCTAGCAGCCAGTGCGGAACTGGCCGCACCAGTGGTCTGCAGGGTACTGGTGGCGGGAATCCCCGACCACGAGGGCTGCCGGAGCGGAGCAGCGGAAGTGGCGTTGGGGGCGCGTTCTGGTGGGAGAGGAGAGTCTTTGTGCAAAGGCCAGGATTAATTAGACGAAGGTGCAATAAAACAAAGGACATGCCTTCGCTGCGCGGTGAGCTTCCTCTGCTGCCTTCTTTCGCGTCGTCTTTAGCACTCTGCTGAGTGGCATTTAGCTTGGATGATTGTGTGACCGTTGACGGCTGCCCTAGTTGCTTGGAGCTGACACATGCCAGGATATTTTAGAATGGGTAGGGTCAAAAGATAGCGGGGGGGCATACCGTTCCATGCGCAATGCGTATTCCAGCATTTTGATACGTCGCATAAGGTCGAGTTTTACATTTTCGAAAGAACGACGTTCACCCTCAAGGAGGGCAATGCGAGCCTATGACAATGTGATATGAGCATAAGGGTATCAAAGTAGCAAATACGAGGCCAATGATCCGAGTTGTCCGACATGGCCACGAATACAAGAAACAAAGAGCAAGAACACCCACCCTCATTTCAGCCCTTGCAATTTCCCATTCATTTCTGTCGCGCTCGTAGCAGCGCCATTCCGTCTGTAGAAAGTGCAATACACTCGATAGTGTGTAGTCCTGTCCGTTTTGCGGTGGAGGTGGCGGGATGCCCTGACCCTGTTGCCCGAGAGCATTTTGCTGCTGCTGTTGTTGCTGTTGCTGCTGCTGCTGCTGATGGTGATGAGGCGGTGGGCCGTTTGTCTGTGAGTTTAACTGGGGCTGAGGCACCTGGAGTGCGCTAAGCATTGGAATCTGGATTGTCTGTGGGTGCTGAATGTTGGGCGGAAGCTGGCTGGCGTTAAGGGCGTTTTGGTATTGAAAACCGTTAAGGGCGTCGCGGTGCTGCGGGGCTGTTAACGTGATTTGCTGTTGCTGTTGCTGTTGCTGTTGCTGGTGCTGCGACTTGACGTTCAAGACGAGACGGGGAGTCGAGAACATCGTCCTTGCGAAATGTTTACGGGCAACAAATAACAACACACTCAACGTCGACGACAGCGACGACGACGACGACGACGACAAGCAACAAAGAAAAGCAGAGGCCGACCCTTTCACAGAATCACGCTAGCGGGAAACTAAAAACTCGATAAACTTTTTCCCTGCAGCGCGTGTTCTGACGCGGGCAAACAACCCCTTGAGCAGAGTTACTGGGACATTTTGAAACCAGGCTCCAACGCCTCGGTGAACTCTTTCTATCTGCATCCCCATATCATCGAACATATGCTAAAGATGCAGTGGGCATTACAGTAAACGAATTTTTTGTGATGCGGAGGACATACAGCAGCGACCATCGTACTAGATGCAATTCACCAAGTCGGCGAACGGTGTCTGTGCATCATCTAAGACGGCCTGGACGACAAAACTGTCCAGATCTCCTTCATGGAGCTTATCCATAGCCGTGCTGCATTCGTAATTTTCGCTGCGGACAGAGGCTCAGAGCAAGTGCCCGCCGCAGACTAGCCGGCTTGATCGCGGTTGCTTAACCAACACATCAAATGCATTCGTCTTCCTTCGCTTTTGGGAGCAACTAACACGTCTAACTGGAGCACATGGGGGATACTCCAAGAAATTCTGCTCTCTCGATACCCTACTACAGTAAGCATCAGGGGTACCCCGCTGCTGCGAAGACGTGGGAGAGAGTAAAGGGCTGTCCTGTATTTTCGCGGTGCGATGGCATTCGGGCCTCTGGGGCAAATCTATGTGGGGGGAAAGATATCATGGTTGTATTTGCATGTGATGGCGGCGCAGAGGATAGGTAGTGACGAGCGAGGAGCAAATGAGTTGACGTCGGCGGCTGGTTATTTTGGGACGATTTCCATCAAATCGAGTCAAATATTTTGCACCAATTTCTACAATAAACTGCTTTTCTCATTCGACATGTCGCGGCAAGGCGGGAAGTTGAAGCCTTTGAAGGTACGTGATGCCCTTTCCAACTCGACCGGCTGTACGGTCTGCTTGATACCATTCTGTTGTGTTTTATAGACACCTAAGAAAGACAAGAAGGATGAAGATGAAGATGACAAGGCCTTGAAGGAGAAGAAGAGAGCCGAAGACGCTGCATTGAAGGCTGCGCGAGAAAAGGGTGCGTCTAGTTCACTACGATCTTGTGGCATTGACTGATACGTTCGTGATTGCTGGTGAAAAACAGCCGCTAAAGGTACGCACATATACTCTACTTTCAAACATTCTACGGAGATCTCGCTGGATAGGTGGCGCACCGCCCGGGGGTGGCATCAAGAAGTATGTAAACGCTTTCCTGTTGGTTCGTGATTCTTATGCAACTGTAGGTCTGGGAAAAAGTAACTACGCTGCACGGCGGATGTGTATACCATGACATTGTCGGGAAGGAAATGGATTTGTAGTCTTGTACTATCTCTAAATCAAAGTGTGGGGAGTGTCCCACACCAGCGCTCAGCGCTCGGCGTTCAACATTCAACCTGCATGATCCAGAGTGGCTATGGATGCGACTCTTGTCTGTGACTGGCGTATCAAGTTGGATCCCGAGTGGGATGTGTGTTGTGGATTTCTTGTAATGTCGATATGATCGCGTTCTAACGAAAAGGTGTTCGACAAACAGGTCCTTGGTCCGTTCCCTGTCCACTCCCGCGAGCAACACTTCCTTTCTCCAGCATACCCTCTCGATCGTGAGTCACTTCACTTCCCCTAGTGTTTATACTTAAGTATTAAGCACCAATCTGGTCGCAGTCTCCAGCTGCCCAATCCCACTTACGTCCGATCTAACATACCTATCCTCACTGTCTCCATCCATACATGTTTCGTGGACGCGCACGACAGCTGACTCTAATGGGAAGATCCTCGTTTCATATCCAGACATCCCCTGGAAACAGATGCGCGCAACTGAGGGTTGGGCAGGTTTCCAGCATGTCAGCGTGCTCCGGGGCTGGTTGACCGTCTATCCACCGCGAACAGCACAGGCGGCTGAAACCCGTTTTGCATTCGGGGTGAATGTCGATCCTCTCCTTCGTACAAGTCTTGTGCAAGGCGCGTTCTTCACTATCCTTCCACCTCCCGCGTCACCAGAGCGAAAGACGCATGTACCAGAGTGGCATACCGGCAATGTGTACACGATGGCGAGAGCACCAGCGCAACTGGTGAGGCTCCCTGTTTCTCCAAGGAGAAATGAAGATGGGGTAGGTACAAGGTATGAAGTAGTCATCTGTGGAGCATACGAGGTATGGGTTCTTGTTTCTGCTCTGCAGTGCATGCATCTGTGCTTTCTTGACGATCCTTCAAGATTCGGCTATTTGGTGACCCTGATGCATATGCCTCCAAATGCCCCGTTTTAGACATTTCACTGTCTATCCAACTTGAATTCCCTTCATTGCCTTTAGAACACTCGAGTTCCCTCTGCTACCCTGCGTCTTCGAGGAACTCTGCGCTGCTTCGACCCCCCTCCACATACTATAAGTTGCCTCTTCAGCATTCTCCCGCACACTCCATTGCACCTCATATTATTGGCGGTCGACCATTCGGCGAGGCCATCGGCATTGGCTTAACATCCGTAGATTTTAATACACAAGGATGGTGGATTATTACAAATGCTTGCCTGGTCGACGTCCTCTCTAGCTTTCCAAATAGCTCCCTCACTCTCACCCTGGTGGAACCTATCCGGATCGCTCCCACTCAGATGCGAGTCGTGCCCCTGCGCATTGCCCTATCCGACGCAGAGCGCATTCCAGAGAGTATGTCAGAGTTAACTGTCAAGCTTACATTCTCACTAGTACCTTCTCCTACAATGAGTTCCACCGCAGGGTTATCTTCGCATATCGACAAGTTCGTGCTTGAGGTAACTATTCCCCTTGTACACGCCCCTCTTTGGACACAATCGACTTTCACACCAGTTCGTGCGACGTACTTCTTTGCCAAGTCTAGGGTGACTGCATTTACTGTCATTCCTCCGAAATTACCCTTCTTGGAGTTGGGGTTGCACGAGACAAGTCAAGGCAGAGGTCGGGTTTGTAAAGGGAACGAACCCATCATTGCGCTACGTGCGTGGTGCATCGATATCCTGCGTGGTTCTGTGTCATTCAAACCATAATACCATAGATGGTGCCGGTGTAGATATCCTTACCACGTCATTCTGGGCCTATTCCCTATCGCGACAAAAGTACGCGTGGGTTGTCATTCCGATGGGTGGAACTGAGTGGGTGAGTGTCGAGTCATTCTACTCCCGTTACCCTCACTTGCGCGTGATGCCCCTGTAGGGCTTAGACTGGCACGGACCCTCTGCAGCCGACGCCTTTTTATCAGTCTCAGCTCTCTCAGACATCCTTTCTGCTGTCTGTGGATGGAGAGATTGGGGCTTTAATCCTGACACGCGTGTCGTCCTTATGGGACACTCCAATGGAGGTCAGGGGGTATGGTACATGGCAGCAAGGTGGCCCGACCGAGTATGCGGAGGTGCGCATGCTCGTTTTTCCGTCCATATAACACCCTGATATTGGATGTCATCCATAGCTGTCCCAGCTGCGGGATACATCAAGTCACAGGCATACGTGTCTTGGAGTATGAGCCGGTATATTTCTGCTTTCTTATACTATGTCTCGAAGGACACATCTATTGCGCACTGCAGGTTCTCCCACTTCATCGATCCCTACCTCCGCGCTGTGCTCGAGACGTCACTTACCCCTGATGATAATGATCTGTTTCTATCAAACTTGGTAGGAACACCAATATTAGCTGTGCACGGGTGGGTCATGCTTATGCACTGCATTCTACTGCTTCCACTATATCCCGTTACACGATGGGTTCCTTGAATCATCTGACGAGCCCGAATTCAGAGGGGAAGACAACAATGTTCCACCGTGGCATACCCGTGAGTTGGTCGGGGTGTTGAAGACTTGGGATCCCGATACATATGCATGGTGTGTTATCTTCCCCATTCACATCACAGCTTAATTACCTCTATTATTCCTAATGCAGTCACTACGAGGATCCTGGCCGTCCACACTGGTACCCAGAGGTTTTGAAAAATGATCACGTACAAGCATTTTTGAACAAGTTATATTTTTCATCCTCTTCTGAAATACCTGTCTGTGCTCCAGTGCGGAGCGAGAGTGACTATCCAATGATGATCCAACAGCCGCATTGCTTCACCCTCACCGTGTCCGTTCCCCAGGAGAGTGGATCGATGTATGGATGGCAGATTCATGCTTTGAGTATACCGGGCCAGTGAGTTCCTTGCTAAGATCCACTCTACACAACAAGTCACGGCGCCTACACAGCTTGGCTCGCTTGGAAGTAACCCTAGCATCGGGGAGCGGGCGGTCGTCCGTCCGGACTACCAACGTCTCCATGTTTTCGCTTGATCTGAAAACATGGCTGGATGCTTGTAATCTTGGAAATATATCGATGTTGGAACATTCAGAAGGTGACGAGATGGATGAAGCAATAAAGTGGTCCATCATCTTGGTTCTCGATGTTGATGGGAACGAAATCACACTCGAAGTGGAGGATTGTAAGCATAGGATCGTGTGGTTTGCGAGGGGTGGTTCATCTTCTGAAGGGGAGCTCACGTGGAAGGTATGTTCGTTAGTCCCTCGCTTCGTTAACATATATTCTCCCTGGCTTATATCTGGATCCCCAGCTACACCCCCACTGCCAGAATAACACAATCCCCGCTCAACCCCGCCAGCGTCTCCAAGCGATTCTATCCAGTCCCGCACCACTAACACTGCTCGTCCCCTCCTTGGCGCCCTCTCCTGAGCTCCATGCTGCCCTACGCATTGCATATACATTGCGTTTATTCCACGCTATCGATGCCCAGGTGATAGCAGTCTATGAGCTGACCTCCTTAGCCGACTTTGATGAGGGCAACCTGGTCGTGATTGGCTGTGCCAAAGAACGACTGATACAGGCCTGGCTAGAGCAGGTGGGGAGTGCTTGGAGGTTTGACAACGATGCATGGTGCTTTGGTGGCAGGCGGTTTGTCAGGCCATCATCAGGTTAGCCACCTATTTGTTCCTCTCGCTGACGTGCTGATGACCACGCTTGGACGACTAGCCATACTGTTCCTTCAGCCGCATCCCACAAATGCTGCAGCCACATCGCTTTTCCTCCAATATACAGACCTGGATGGTCTTGAGCGTGCAGTCAGACTCTTCCCCATCCGCACGGGTGTTCTATCGCCGGACTGGATCGTGGTGAATGGACGGGCCGACAAGTTCGGCGCCGCAGGTGTTGAAGGTACAGGGTATGTTTATCTTTCCTCAGTTAATGAAATCTCGTCAACCTCCTGTTAGTGTTTTCAGATGCTCTGATACTGGTAGTTGGACTTGGAACGATCGATTATCATGGCTCGACTAGTAGTTCAAGCAACAAGTTCATGTTATCTACACGTGTCACGGAAAATGTAACCTAGAGCAACTTATGGACCACGACATAGATGACACCATATAGAACATATGAACGCCTGAGCAGATCTCCTACATGAGAAAAGAACGTGAATTTATTCGTACGGTATGGCACATGATCAATGCTGACATGTTACACCTGGATTCAACACTGGGATAAGCGGGGAAGTTGTTACAATACAGTGAGTGCAGTCGGGAAAAAAGGTGGGAAGTCGGTAAAATAGAATAGAGAAAAAAAACCCTGAAGTAACACAGATGTGCGCAAGAGATAGCAAGTAGGAAAATGCAGAACGCGATAGTCTAGGGTTGATAGATGGACCTCGCAATCTGATGAGCCGGCGTGAGCATCACGGACATTGTGTGGGTAATACTGTCAGACTTACACTCTCAAGAAGTATAGTGACTTCGGGAACAACACGGATAAACTCTTTGTTCCAGAACTCGTATTTCGGGTTCCTGAGCAACTCGATAAAGGTAACCAAAGCACCCCATGGGTGAGGGCGATGCACAACGAAGCGCTCCAATAAAACCCGCGTCATGACCTCACGGAAACGGTCATCTTTTACCTCAAGAAAGAGGTGTAGGAGAAGGGACGAGAACCAGTGGGTATGGGCATTGGGATATCGCAGGTGAAGTACCGTAGAGCTCAGGAGGTGGTGTTGTCCTGGAAGATGATAAGAAATAGACGACTGAGAAAAGATATACACTTGCCTTCGACGTCTAGATTAGTGGCCAAATACTGTAGGGCAATAACACCAGGTTCAGTAGGGTTGAAAACAGGGGATCCACTCCTCGATTTTGCCTGTGCGACCGACGACACTCCAATGTACATAACCACAGAGTTCAGCAGGGATAGATTGTAAGTTTCGGTGGAGCCTTCTGGCACTGCTGGCGATTTCAAGCGTTCTTTTAGTGAGGCCAGGAATGTGGGAGTGCCGCGGTTGAAAAGGTACTGATCCAATCCATTCCTCAGCTCAGGAACTCTGAGACCCGAAGCGAAGTCGGAGGAGATAGGCGGTATAGGACCCATCTCAGGGATCGAGTCGAATTTGACATTACGAAGGTGGGGGTCTGGAAGTACAATGGAAAGGGGGAATGCGCTGAGAACGATATTCCGGAGCTGAACACAACGGTAAGGGATGGCATCACATAGGCTGAAGTAGTATCCGCTGAGGAACTCGGGGAAATCATGAAGGAGGACGAGAAGGAGACGCAAAGTACCTCTGTAAAGGTCTCGGGCGGCCAGCTGGAGGTCAGATTCCTTCAAGAAGGGAGCCAAAAACTTGAGAAGCGAGAGCAATAACTTGTGGAATGCGGACCAGCCCTCACGGTTTTCCGCAAGGAGGAGCTTAGGCATGAAATGCCTGTGGGAAATGAGGGATAACCAGGAGAACGCGAATCCTGGGAAGTACATGGGCTGCAAAGAGCTAAAGGTGTCACTATTATGTCATGTCAACTACGGGTATTTGGTTGAAATGCTGAAAGCATACCCAATTGCAACCAATAAATGGAAGTATGCAGTGCCAAGGTGGGCCTCCATTGAATGTAGGTCATTGACTAGACTGGAGAAAAACCTGAAGAACGGCTTCTGCTGGAAAACGGCCCCCTGCTCCTCGTGCATATTAGCGAGGACCAGGACGACGATCGACAAAATCTTCGTGAGGTAATGAACTTTAGCCTGGTCGTTATTGACGCCACTTGCGTCTCCGTGATACTTGATGATGTAAACAATGAGCCTAGACATGGCATCAAGAGCTTGAAAGGCGTAGTCAAACTCCCCGGCAGTGACGCATTTCATGTAGCTGTTAATGCCAGCCTCAAGACAAACGCGGAAGAAGAATGAAGACACGTCTTCAACCTTGAGAATGCCTTGTTTTGTCAATTGCGTGATATAGGAGACGAAGGCTTTCTCAGGGGTGTGCGATCGCTGGAAGATGTTGACCCATTGCTGGAACCACATGAAGAGCTTTTCTCTCAGTTGCTCGGTTTCTGGCTTCACAGATGGCTGGCGGACAACAACGCCGTCCGAAGTTGTGGATGTGCTTGGCCTCCTGACACCACGGAGATCGTCCAGAAGTTGGTTAACCCTAAAGGATGTGAGTCACTGGAAATATAGCAAGGAATGCACGTACTCCTCGTTGGCCTTGCCGGCTTGAGCGAGCTGACCGAGGACCTCGATAGTGTAGGTCAGCTGGCTCTGCGACGCGACGGGGGGTTCACTGGACAAACACTCCCGAACGAGACCAGCAGCAAAACTTTGCAAGCTCGGGCGAGGGTCTTGAAACAAACTCTTAGCCAGCTGTTGGTCCTGAAGCGAAACGTTCACGAGACCACTGCGAAGGAGCGTAACTGTTACTGGGATGTTGAGCTTACGCTCGTCCTCGGCGTACAAAAGCCACGTAATCGCCTCTTTGGCAACATCTTCAAAAGCGCGGCAAAGTTGATCCAGGAGCGTCACATAAATTTCTCTGCCGAGTTGAGAGGATGCCTTGTAGAGTAGTTGGACGATCTTTTGTGACATCAAAAGAGGGGTGCGGTGACGGTCAACAGATTCCGCAGCGGTGTACAACACTTGACGGAGAAGGTGGCGAATGTCGTGGTTGGATGGTAGAGCGGAGAGTGAAGGAATGTGAAGTTGGACGATCAGACTTTCCAGATCTCTGATAGTTATAGAGAATTTATCCATTGCGTCTTGATGGCTCGTGTGCACTTGTTGACCCATGTTTTGATCAGGAGTGGGGGATGCAGCATAGAGAGCGGGATTGACATGCTCGTTACGGGAGTAGGTCATTGAAGACGAAGGGCGACTCAAAGTTATTCGACGTTTAGGATCGAGAGCTAGAAGATTATAAGGTGGTGATCCAAGATAATAGCATAGACTTACAGAAATCGTCATAAACTGCAAGTTGGTGGGCTAGTAAACCAGCGGGTTTTATGCGCAAGGGATCCGGCAGACCAGCTGAAAAGTTGGCTGGAGGCGCAGCAGGATCCCAGAAGACTTGACCAGTGCGAAGCTGTAAACAAAAGTCAGCTGTTTCCCCCATAATCCTCTGACATCCAGTACTTACTTCCCGGTGACGTCGACGAATCTCGTATGAAGCTGCAAAGCCATCATCGACATCAGTAACAGCACGCTCCATAGCAGCCTTTTCGATGGCAGAGCAAGCAACCTCGACATTATCAGCCACAAGGATAGAAAGCACTTGCTCGGATATCACTTGCTACAAGGAAGGTTAGTTACGTCCTCCTATCGAAAAAGTACTGCTTACCTCGGTGAAACCATGGTCTATGAGGGAGTTCCTTAGGTGTCCACCTAGATTACTCTTCAGTGGCTCCTTGCAGGTCACTAAGGCGAGGCTTCCCGCGAGCTTCCGCGCCATTGAATGACCAGCTTTTCTCAGTCTCTCCTCGCTTGGTTCCGTTGCAAAGTCCTTTGCGACGAGTTCCCGGGTGGATATTCCCGCAATAGTTACTGAGCGCTCCACAACTGGGACGATGATCTAGACGAGTTGGTCAGGAATGGACGACCGGTATATAAAAGCAATAATACCTCTCGGACGGCACGGTCAACGGCCAGTTGGACAGCTCGTTTGAATGTAGGGTTTACATGAAAAGGGGCAAGCTGAGTACCAATGATCACGCTGGAAGCCAGATTATCCAGAATCGACTCCATATGCGTTCCTATTGCCCTCTGGGACTCAGCAGAACTAACATGACCGAGCGGCACGACGTGCGAGTCACCTGGGACTCCAGTAGATTCAAACCCGTTTATCGCCACTGATTCTATCTCGTTGACGAATTCGTGCAGACCACCAGCGGGAGGAGCTGCGTTACCTGTTGGCTTATTGCGCAGAATGGTCGTGGCCTCTACATTGTCGAGATCAATATCAAGGCCCTTGCACAACACCTCGATTTCAAATTTGAGATTCAATTTGAGGTCGGCAAAGTGATAAAGTTCCGCGAGCAAGCTGATGACTGCCATAAGCCATGGGTTTGGGGGCTTGAAGACCTTGGACTTTGAGCATGGCTCGAGAATCTTGCAAACGAATGGAATGGCAACAATGAGTCGGCCACTTTCGTAGCCTTCGACAAGGAGGTCTTTAAAGGATAGATTTTTGTAGCGGATTGGTTTATCACGAGCAAGTGTAATAGTGCCGAGCCAGGACCCAAGGTTCTTCAAAATAAGGCGCTCCGAAGTGACCTGCAGGGTCTTTTCGTTGTTGAGGACAGTCGCAGACTTCATCAAAGTCTCGTGTAAGATAAGCTTGAACAGTTTCTGCATATCAAGGGCATCGAGGAAGCGGAGGTAGAGCTGGTGATTATTTGGTTCTGCGCTGATTCGTTGATCAACCAAGTAATTGGCAAACCACCAAGCAAATTCATCGTCAAAGTATCCCTTCATTTCTGTGAGTTTTACCTCGAAATTGCTGGGCGCTAAGTTGTTGACGATAAACAAGATCTTGTCCGACACCTCCTCAGGGGGTTTTACAATCTCCTCTTCAAGCTTGTCCGGTTGAATAGCAGTGAAAACGGGAACAGGTTCAGCAGCGAGGCCAGCCGACAGCCCGCGCATGTCTGCCGTGCTTCGCGAGCCATCGGCCCCAGCTGCAAGGGCACGGTGAGTGGTTGTCGCAAGGTCAGGGCGAGCTTCCATGAGATGAGGGATTCGAAGGAGTGCCTGGCATAAAGGTTGCCATTCTCCAAGTCGGCTTTCGAATCGAGCGAGGGCTTGGAGACCGAACTTGAAAAGGTTGGTCTCGGGAGCGCAAGTGAGGGCGTCGACAACGTATCGAATAGCGATACCTAAAGGGATGAAATCGACTAGTTCATGATAAATAATGGAACCGAAAAGATAGGCGGTCATGGCAAGTTCGCGGGCGGGATAATAGGACTGGAAGAACTTGTACTCGTCAAAGAGGAAATGAAGCATGCATGAGAAAATTTCGTGATCTCGGCCATCTGCCGAGGCCTTGCTTCGCTGTAACAGAGAGATAACTTCGTCAATGGTCGTTTGTTCGTCGTACATTTGTTTATAAATAGCGTCCACTTCCGATTCGATTTCTGCGGTGTAGCTAATGACAGAGAAACCCGGTTCAGCATCCGCACTGGGGGTAAGGTTCATGAGGCGGGGATGGATTTGCAAGCACGAGTTCCGGACTTCGAGGCAGTAGTCGATGTCCTCGCGGGGCATCTTCGCAGAGCTAAACAAGGTTGTCTCAGTCACACAAAAGTCTGTGCACGTCACAATACTTACTTATTGCGAAGGGTGCGCAAGAAGATTGCCACGGTTTGGGGACTCAACGGCATCGTACGACTATCCACAGGGGGATCCGAAACCCTCGAGGCTTTTTCACTGTCCATTTTGACTTCCAAGAAAACGATCATCGAGCGAAGGAATTCTGCGCCATGAGTTGCAACATTATCCGCCAGCCACTTGTCCAGGTTGAGATATTCTCGACGAGACGCGAGAGCAGCAACGTCCAAGGCGAATGTAAAAGGACGCACTTCCAACAAGTTCTCCAATATCTACAGGATTGATTTAGTGCACCGGGTATGTCATACAAACCAAGCCTAACCTTGAGGTCTTGGGCAACGTCTAGGATGCGAGTGATATTCAGGGGGCTCTCCTCGTAGAAATCACGGAAGGCGTCAGTAAGGTACGTGGGTTCGATCTGCCATAAGCGCATGAAAACTAATTGGTGGTTGGGGTGACCAGCCAAGAACATAGCCAACAGCTTGCGGGAGTATTCCAGGCGGATGTCGTTCCAGTTGGAGTTCTATATGTTGTTTCAGAGGGGGCTACGCCATTTCGAAGCAAAGATCGACAACATACCGGCACCTGCAACAGCCCCATGTGGACGAGCTCAGCGCTAATTTTGAGGGCTTTGTCAAGCATTTCTCGCACTTGTGTACGAATATCCGAATTCTCCGAGTCCGCGAGTCGCACGAGGACCTCAAAAAGGTCGAGAGAGTTCCATGTATGCCCTTGTACATTCGCCGCAAGTGACTTGATGGTAGGACTCGCTATGGCCACATCATCCACCGTGACTATTCGGCGACCTGGCAGGGACACGAAGTTGAAAGTGTCGGCAGGTAAAGACAACAAAGCGTCGAGGAGTTTCAGCTGGTATAGCGAGTTTTTCCATACACTCCAGAACCCAGTCACAGCATGAGGCTCAGTGTCACGCGGGCAGTTGAGGAGAATTGCAATAAGTAACTTCAAGGTAGCTGTGTCCACTCCGTGACGATCGGGGATGTCAAAAACCTTAATGACGTTGGGCCAGCTAATGCTAACATGCTGGACAGATCGTGATCAACCGAAGATATAGGCGTAGTGAAAGACTTACGAAGCTACTCAGTGCTCGCACGAGTGCCCCAACATCGCACAGAGCGGCACCTTCCGCGGCCAAACGAGCAAGGCTGGACACAATCTCCACTACTTGGTTGTCCCGAGGAGGGCTCGCGTCGGATATCCCAAACCGCGTGAGTAGGGCACGAACGACCTCTGCGTCACCAGTGATGTCTGGTCCCAACTGGATCAAGGTTTGCACAAGTGAGGTGCCAGGTGGTAAACTGAGAAGAAGTCATAAGTACTGGTAGGCATAGCATGCCGAGTGCCTACCTCAAGTTCGGGAAAATTCGCTGTAAGATAGGAGCCACTGTGTCAGGATCGTACTTGGCCTGAGCAGCCACAATGAGTGCCTGACGTTGCGTAGCATCCAGAACGGGTGCCTCGGAGGTGGGCTCTGTGAGGAGGTTTGACATGAGTTTGGCCACTTGTTGAGGGGAGAGGTCGGCGTGGTCGAAGGAGGGGCGTTGGCAAAGGGACAAGACGGCGTTTTCGAAGTCGAGGCGAATAAGTGCTATAGCCTGGGAAGCAAGCTCCTTTCTCGTGGAAGACGATGCTATGGATGATGCGAGGACTAGACGTTCCAATGGCCGGAGGGAAACGCGATCTACGAATCGCAGAAGATCAAAATGCCTGAATGCGTCCCCTTCGCCCTTGTCAATGCCCTCGCGAAAGCGGTCGGCAAGAAAAGGGTCGCGAGCAAGGCGCTGGGTCTCCTGGACGAGGAGTCGGAATGTGAGACCTGTTGATGTGTCGAAAGCAGGAGACGTGGCAGAGGTCAGTCGTCCCTGCGAGTGTACTATGAGTCTGCGAATGAAGTGGAGGTATGTGTCAAGGCCGTGCTGCTCAGACAACTGAAGGTGAGGAGTTAGCGACAGTGCAGAGACGGAAGAAAGACAAGCGGTCAACATACCGAGCGAATCTCAAGTTGATTCCTCTCGAAGTTGTCCTCGGTTAGGGTGGAGAGCAGGAAAACAATTTGGGCTTTGACGATAGTGTGTATGTTGGCGTTTGGAGGATTGTCCATCGCCGAAGACCTTGCTAAAGTCTCCGGACGTCGGTTCAGAATTCCACCCGCCGACGCCGTTTTGTCGAAGGATTCGTGGGTCGAGGAGACTTGCTTTGATTGCTGTTCAGCTCACTTGCGCGGACTATCCGGCGCTCAGTTCACACTCCGACCGGAAGATGCCATTCTCAATTAACCCACTACGAACTACTCGAGTAACTACCCTGCAGACCCGAACGTTGCTGACAGTCCATCGTTATACACTGGCCTCGTAATAGGAGAACATGCTTACCTGTATCATGCGCATCGCCTGGTCCATCTGCTCTTGCGTAAAATGCCCTGACATCGTCACCACAGGAAGGTAATGTGCCCCTATGCTACCCGGCTGGCGTGTTAGTGCATTTCCAGAAACCTGGGATCCATGCATTGGCAGCTGTGGCTGACTCGGAGGTAGAATAGGAGATGCAGCATTGGACAGCGGAACCGTGTTATGTGGCGGTGATCCCTGTTGTACTAGCCCGGGCGAAGAGGACGCGGCACGCGACTGGTATGGGGGTGAAAGATGCGCCCCGACAGGAAGACTGTTCTGCACACTGCTGAGACCTGAATTTTGTACTGGCGTGGGAGTTTGGCCTTGTGCTTGCACCTGCACCTGAGCTTGAGCTTGAGCTTGAGCCTGTGCTTGCATCTGCGCATGCGCTTGAGACTGAGCAACAGCAGCAAGCGCTCGTGCTTGTGCCGCTGCCTGCGCTTGCAGCACCTGCTGGGGTGACATTCGGATGGGAGCGGCTGCGGCTGCGGCTGCCGACGCCATAGGTGTAGGTATCCGCTGTTGCTGAGATATATTCACCTGTGGCACAGCCTGTGCACGAATTTGTGGCACCCCCTGCGCAGTCTGCTGAACAAGCCGCGCTGGGCCGTTGTTTTGTTGTGGCTGGGCCGCTCCTGCAACTGGTGATTGCTGAAAAAACGTCCGTCAGATATCTTCTAATCGTCAATGTCCTCTGATCTACTTACCCCCTGCGCAGCCTGCATCCTAGGATCTCGCATAAGGTGCTGCCGAAGGTCATCATGCCTACGTCTTGCCATCATCATTTCTTGATGATCCCGAGATTCTTTTTCAGCCTTCATCCGGCTGAGCTCGGCAGGGGTCAGCTTGGGCAGCTTGTTATATTGCCCATGAGTGTCATGAATATTTGACGTTTTCCTCTGGTTCACTGTAGAATGTCTCTGTCAATCTACATATTTAATGGCTGGACTTGAATGTCATACTAGACGCCTTTTGCGCAGCCTCCCTCTTTTTAGCTACCTTTCTGATCGTTTCGTACATCAGAGTGTGTCTGCGCCGCTTCAGTGTATCCGAACTGAGTCCTGTCCAAAGATTCGCATTTTGACTTTGAGCAACCGACAAGTTCGCGAGACGCTTGACGCCCCTCGTAGTCATTTGCACCTGAGATGACAATGACAGTATAGGCGGAGGCGTTTCGTCTACGATCGCTGGAGAACTAGTTTCAGCATGCGATGGGCCGAATCGATTACCTCCGAATTTGGAATTCCACCTCTCGAAGCATTCCCAAGGTGCCTTCTTATCATATGATATAGCAATTCTCGACGAGTTGAACGAATCAGCGACAAGAGACCAATTGTTTGGGTATTTATCGACGAGGTGCTTCAACAAGGCGTCCTCCTCAGCATTCCAAGCATATTCGGCTCGCTTCCTGCTGTCCTTGGGTGGACACGAAGAGCACCCACTAATCCCTTGTGGTCTTATACTATCAAACAGGTCTGAATGGGGACGGTGAACAACGCTGAGATGGCTATGCACCATAATCTGAAGACCCACCAGAAAGCTGTTCTTCCGAAATTTTGTTCGAAGCCTCGGCTTCCGTAACAGCAGGCTCCTCTGAGTTCAACCACTGCCCGTTCTTCCACCGCTTGACAGGTTGCAATGGTCCGAGAAGAGTAGGCTTGCACAACATGAACTTGCCTATCGGGGCCATCTTTGTATATCCAGTGTCATCAACCCGTTTGCTGTCCTCCCGTTCCGACCTTTTGTCGGATTTCTTCCTTCCCTCGGGTGAAGATATGGCAACGTCTGGTACACCGAGTGGTTGAAGATCCGGAAAGATGTCCGAGAGATCAAGTGCGGAGTGGGGAGGTTCAAGTAGCTCGTCGCTCGTCGACATGTCCCAGAAAGCCTTGACCAGGTCTAAATCCTCATTCTCTATGAACAATTTCCTCTCGTTCGAATAAGCAATGAGTTCCCTTAGCGGGGCAAATTGGTTGAGCCTCGCTGCTGCTGCCTTCATAGCACCAGACGGTTGCATCGCGTCCTGGTGTGATTCTGGCAATGACCCGAGGAGTGGATCCGTGGAATTGGGCTTCAGCCCCTCCGCCTCCGAAGCCTCCGTTTTGGCATTCTGCTTGTCATTATTCCGATCTACATCCATGACGTCTCCGGAGACGTTGTTATCACCCCTTAACGCAGAAGGGTCCTCCACGTCTTCGACCTTGGGCCGAACACTCTCGTAACCGGGACTCTGGCTGTCACCAGAACCGTTTGATACCCGAGCTTCGAGAGCCTCTCGCAAGACTTCGCCAGCCTCCAGAGAGTCCACAATGTCGCGTTGTTCTGGCTCCGCTTCCTCGTCTTCGTTATCAGATTCGTCGCCAGTAAGGGTGTAGTCATTCACTCTATGCTCGGGTGGTCGACCATCCACGTCCATATCCTGCGATGCATTTCCGCGCTCTGGTGCAGTGCGTGGGCGTCTCCAGTGCTTGCAAATACCCTGCTTAATTCGCTCCCCACGGTTGCCTGCTGCGTGCCACTCGAGAACCGCAGTGGAAAGATTGAAAGCCAACATATACTTCCACCGACGCTCCTCACGAAAGTCAACTCTCAACCATTTCTATAAAAATGGAATAAGACAATGATGGCATGAAACACGACAATGTCATCGTTACCATTTCATCCAAGAGGTAGTCCCAATGAGTCTTTGTTGCGCCACCCAGGTTTCTTTGTTTCTTCGGCTGTCTGTAAGACCATTTGGCAACATTTTCAAGGCTCTCGACGCGCTCCAGTGTACGCATAAGCCTGAGCTCAGTGATTGCCACCTGCAAATATTGAAATTCATACATGAGTCTTGGATCGAAAATAACTTACGCCCCAGTCCCGTGTGCTTAGACACTTTGTTGCCCTGGACACCTTCATGTATACTGGGTTCGCACGGATCAAAGCACCCCACTTTACGAAGCCCAGAGGCATCCACTCGTCCTTGTTCTTACCTTCTGACTTGTCTTTGTCACGTTTACGTTGCTTTGACAACTTGCTTTTACGAGAGTAATCCGAAGGCAAGAACTTGGCAGGGGGAAGAGTATAAGTGGGATTGAAATGGTGTCGCCGAATTTCTGGTTGGGTGGGGGTTGGAGGAGACCCTTCTGTCGCCTCATGTTCGCTATTTTCAAAGCTGAATATTGGAGCGGTCAAAGCTGGGGATGTTGGGGTGGGGATGAAAAGCGCGGGCTGGAGTGTAGCTACGTCAACGGCAGTATGGATAACCATGCGTTGTAAATGAATCGGTTGCTTGTGTTCATGAACAGGAGAAGACGGAAACAATAATTGAGGGGATTCCTCCCGTTCCGCCTGGGGAAGCACATCGGTCTCCATTGCCATCTCCTCCGCTTCGCCGTCTTCGATAATTGGAAGCTGGGGTGAGGGTGAAGGCAGTGGTGGTGGTAGAGGTGAGTTACGAGTGCTCTTGCATGATGAAGACCTGGAGAGTAAACTTTTCGGAATATCCATTTGACCTTCCTCTTCCTCTTCCTTCTCCTTCTCCTCCCCCTTCTCCTCCTCCTCCTCCTCTTCTTCTCTTGGACGCTTACAGGATGTGCTCGAGGGAGTCGACCGCGCAGGAGAGTCAGCGAACAGCACAATCTCGGCCTCAACTTCAGGCTCCTCGACTTCAGGCTCCTCGATTTCGGGTTCCTCGACTTCCATAACCAACTCCATGGGCGACTTCATCCGAAGCGAAGCTGAGAGTTCCGACATGGGAGAATCGACCTCGATGTCATCCTGACCAATCGCGTCTTGTTCCGAATCCGAGGGTGGAAAGGATGGAACGAGCAACTCCTCCTCCGACAGACTAGACACCAGGCCTGAAACGGGACTGGGAGGAATGTTCAACATCGACTCCAAAGCAGAAGCGGAACGTACTTCTTGTCTAGATCGAACTGGTCCATAAACTCCTCAAGTCCATCATCATCCTTGTCATCTAAGTCCACGATAGATCCTGCTCTATCTCGCCTGCGTATCATGTGGTACATCTGTCGAAGGAGCTCATTTCTGCGTTGTGTGATCGCCCTGAATGGTGATAATTGCGTGAAGATGGAGAGGTCGAAAGAGCTAAGTGTGCTTACTGGAGTTGAACTACCCGCTCTTGCACCAAGGACTCTATCGAGTCGGCTTCCATAACCCTAATACTGTACGACGCAATGAGACGCGTATGTTGATCGACTCTGTCGTTACCTTGCACAAAGTTTCACCCTGTTCTGGTCAGACTTACTACCAGCAATAATTCAGATTGGGGGGTCAAGGGGGGTCAATGCCTATTTGTCGACATGTCCAATTCAACGCGACGGGCTCCGAGTAGTACAGTAAGTTCTTTACGACCAGCTCTGTTGGCAATGCAAGCTGCAGGTCACATCCCGGCACTCGGACGCTCTGCGCAGTGCACACGTATCCTGCTGCTTCACAGAAGATGTGTGCCATCTCAGTATTTTGAGTTAAGGGAGCTAACTCGAGTTATTTCCACAGGGTTGCATCAGACGGGGGCTCGTCATGCAATTACTAACCTTGAGATGCCCGCTATGTCTCCCACCATGACCGAAGGGGGTATTGCTTTGTGGAAGAAGAAAGAAGGAGAATCGTTCAGTACTGGTGACGTTTTATTAGAAATTGTGGGTCACCCTCGCCTCCTGTCTATCATCCTAACTCCACCGTCATTTAGGAAACTGACAAGGCAACTATAGACGTAGAAGCTCAGGACGATGGTGTTTTAGCGAAAATTATCGTACGAAGTCGACCGTCGCGTGAGCATACAGTGACTTATACCTCTTAGGCACCTGGTGGCACGAAAAATGTTGCTGTTGGGAAGGTCATTGCCCTTCTTGCAGAGGACGGGGACGATATCTCTAACTTAGAAGTGCCAAAGGAAGAGGCGAAACGGTCACCCAAGAGCGAAGCTTCACCCTCTATGGCACCGCCACCACCTCCGCCGACATTGCCGAAATTTGAGCTTGCACAAGAAAAGGGATCAATACACTATCCAACCCACTCCAAGCCTCTACTTCCTTCTGTACTGCGTCTTCTGATAGAACACAGTATCACAAACCCAGAGGCTATCAAGGGTACGGGTGTACGGGGACAGCTCACGAAAGGTGATGTGCTAGCATACCTTGGCAAGGCATCAAGCCCCACCGGTACATACAGCGAACCCAAGAAGGAAGCGTCCGTGCCACAAAAGAGTGACCCTGCCAAGGTGAGTGAATCCACCAGCATAGCCAGTCTTGGCTGATGAGTTCGCAGCCTTTGGATGGAGCGACCATTCGCCAGTTGATTGTATCTGGTCTTGCCTCAAGGATGAAGCCAACACCGCCGAGTACGTAATTTCAGTCAGCATGGGCAACGTCCTGCTCATTCAACTTTGTATCAGCCTTGTTGACACCACTGACGTTTGATCTCATCATTGCTGACTACCTCCCACGAACATCCAAGCCACCCACCCTTGGCCCACAGACTCGGTCGATCTCTCATGCCAAGCCCAAAGATAGTACTACAGCCTACTTTAACGGACTTCTTTAACCATAGACTATTTCTTTGTCAGGGTTCTACTTGGGTTCTACGTTCAATCGCAATACCGTTCCTGTGGTTCACATCTAACACAGAATAAAGCAACTACGTATCTTGCTATGCCTTTTTCGCCCAATGCCGAACTGAGTGCTTTTGTGGCCGTAAAAACAACAGGGCTTGGCTGACTACGCTAAGAGAACCCTTGAGGATGTTGGACGCTTATGGAAAGGAACCCAAAGGGAGATAGATGGCATCATGACTAGTGATCAATATTATATAGACTTAGGTTGTAACTTATCCAGGCCAAGTGGTTCACAGGTGCCCTGTAATTGTCATAGTGACACTATGCATCAGGAGGACACGAGATGACACCACGGCTTGCCATAGTAGTGACTCCTGGTGGTGAAATGACGAGGTGCGGAAAGAGGAGGAACAGCAAGTTCCCCGGTCGGAGAGCCATGAGGATATTCAAGGCAGAGTTCTTCTCTCTGTAATTTCAATTGTCTGGGGATTCTAAGAAAGGCAAAAACTGTAAAGCACTTCGTAGCCTTCTCTCTAATCGATGGACTACATAGACCGATGATCAGTGACTAGTACCAGGTGCTCCGTGGACACTACGGGTAAGCCGACTACCCGGGCAACCTTCTCTTACATATCTGGCAAATCGACTACCAATTTGTATTGGGTACTTCGTACTGACTTTTGTGATCCAGCCTCCATGTCACCATGTGCCATTGCTTTTGCTTGTGTAGCGTCTTGACCGTGTCTCAGTCATCAAGCGACCTCCCACCGGACTCATCAAAGGCCTAGCTAAACCCCTCTTCTCCATTTCACCTCCGGACTACCTCCACGTCACAACCGAATATTATTTCTAGTTCGATTTCAAAACACCCCACAAAATTCCTGCCACAGATCATCATCTCCACGGGCACACTGCACTAACGTCGCGGTTGGTGAATTTGGCCTGATTGCTGAAATCCGGTTTCTTCCACTTGTCGTTGCGTTGGCAGTTGGTGATTGAACGTTCTTTCTCCATGGCCTCCGTTCTTAGGCTATGTAACTATCCCATCAAATTGGATTATGGGGGTTGTGCAAACGCCCCGATAGTTTCAGTCCCCGAGACCGACACACGCATTGATTCAACTGATGAATCTGTACCATTTCTAGCATAGCTGCTGTCGTGGAATCTGATCCAGAACCTTTCAAATCTTGGCATCTTGTGAGAAGGGGAGTTCAAGCGTAACTGAGTAAGTAATTCGAATCCTTTAGAGCAACGACTATTTTCCTCTACAAAGAGACTTAGGGACACTGTTCCATAATCGATATTGATTTCGAAACTGACGCTTCCACCTTTTCTCAACGAGTTAACGCCCTTGAAGTCCAGGACATCCTCATGACTGTGGACGTATCACAAGCATCATGTCTTCATCGAGCAATGGATGACAGCAGAAGCTCTTGGAACCTCAGAACGCCCACCGAGGTACAGCAATGCTTGCCTGGATCCGATTCAACCTTTTTCACACAGACTTAGCTGGCCTAAATCGCGCACAACCACCTGGGTACTTTTACAATTTCCTAATTTTCACCAAGGCAAAACTGACTCGTTACTCTCTCATTGGCCCACGTCTAGGTTGGCATACTTTTGAAACGTCCTCGTGTAATTTGCCAGGTCACCCAAAGACTCCCAGAGGACAAGGAGATGTCTATGCAGTCATAGTTAAATACCACTGCCATGTCTCAAGATTTTCTTCTAACTCACAACTCCTGATTACCCCACAAAACAAGGGAAAGCCTACCATGATAGCCCCTTCGCCCTCTCGTGCAGTAGCTGTGTATTGTGCTGCCTCTCTCGGAAACCAGAAAGCTTTCCAGGCGGCTGCATTGTGTAAGTTCAGTTACCAATGGATCGCGTCTTTGTGACACATTCACGCGTTTACCATCTTTCACTTACATACTTCACTTCCTCTTCTCGTTGTACAGCCCTCGCCGACGCGCTTGCAACTGACAACCGCCCACTCGTCTATGGGGGTGGCAACAGTGGCCTCATGGGTGTCATATCTGGTGCCACCGCCAAGTCCCACGGCAAAGTCACGGGCATCATTCCATATGCCATCTTTGCTGCGGGCGGTGAAAAAGATAAAGGAAACGGTCGTGCAACGACCAGCACTGTTTCTGAGGTTTTAGATGAAAGACGACGAGGAGAGGTATGTTCCAATAAGTCCCCTGCAAGTGCAGTACCTGACTCAAATTCGTCATGTATCTAGATCGAGACCGTAAGTTCCCCTTTGGTGTCCACAGTTAAACCTACTTGATAACCATCGCAAGATTGTCGTCAACTCGATGCATGAACGCAAAGTTGAAATGGCAAAGCGTGTGGGAGCTTTCGTAGGTCTGCCTGGCGGCTTCGGGACTTTTGAAGAGGTATCATAACATTTATTTTCGATCGACGCTGCTGTCATTCTGACGCAGCCAACTAATCAGATCTTGGAGGTCATCACATGGAACCAACTCAATATCCACAATAAACGTAAGATTTACTCCCCTTTCACCGTGCTACCCTTTCTCAGCAGTGTTGTTATATCATCCTTTGGGAGATAGCCGTTGTGCTCCTAAACGTGCTGTCATACTACAACCCTCTCCGCGGGCTCATCAAGAACGGAATACAGCAAGGTTTCATACAGCCTCAGAATGAACGCCTCGTTATATTTGTCGATGGCCCTGCCGATCTCCGAGAACACGAAAACTTTGACTGGGGCAAGGCAGCCATGAAAGCCATTGACACCTGGCAACATGACAAAATCTACACTCTACCATTCTATTGGAACAAAGACGAGGACAGCAGTGATATGACACATGACAAGTTGGGGGTGAATGGCGCGTTACCTATATTCCATGCCCTGATGGGTGGCTTTTGCGTGTGGTGTGCTATTTCATCGTTTTGATTTGAATATCATGCACCGAGTTTTTGAATTAGTAATTATGATTGGATCTACTAGACTAGAGGGCCATCGGCGACGGCAAGCACATGAGCCACTTTCCCCAAGACTTATTGTTGGCAAGTACATATTACGATGTTCAGACCAAAATGACCGAAGTGAACCATACGCAGTAGAGACGGACAGACGAGTAAATTCGACCGTTCGAACCACTTAGCCTAGTAGTCAACCTCATCGTTATATTTAACCGTCATCCTTCATTCAACTGGTGGCCTAACACGCCAATGTACAACTAGTATTCTCACCTTTGTACCAAACAAATGGCTTTACAAAGGTGCACAAAGGTATTGCGGCACTGAATACCATTTTTGTGGTGCCTAATTCAACAATTAGACACATGATATGGAATAGTTCGGTGCACGTACGTGGGTTCATCAGATGGTCTTTCATGGTGGTCGATGAAATGCCTACCTTTTGACGGGATGAGTCTTTTGGTAGATCAAGTTCCGAGTTTTCATGGTCCCCACGCTGTTCTCGTAAGACTGGTGTATGTAGTGCACAAAGACATGCGCACTCCCCTTTATCCCATTAGTTGCTCGAAATTATTCTGCGTAAGTCCCCATCTACGAGTAGCGGATGCGTCTTATCCTGTAAACGACGTAACATGAAACCCCGCATGTCACAATTGGCGTTGCTGGTTCTCGAAAAGAGGGAATATCGAGGCTAATGAGAGAACTCGAAATGCCGCCTGCGACGGCAGAACCCTTGCTCTCCGCATGCACATTGGATTGCGTACTAAGGCAACCGAATCACACGGATCCAAAGAAGGCAAAAAGTTCTGTCGTCAGTCGTTCCCACGATATAGCATTCTCCCAGAACCCTTTGCCAAGGGAATGTGTGTGCACGGGATTCTACCTACGTCAACACAGATATCTGTCCATTTACCTGATACATTACTGCTGAAAAGCGGAATGCCCCAAACCTAACTCCGATCCTTGAGCTCTGCCATATGATGCGGGATGTCCGCAGAGTCCAGGGAGATGGGTTTGGATAATCCAAACACGATCACCCTCACCTGGAGAACACGCCTCAACGTTCAACCATGGATTGGGCATGCTCTGGCGCATTTTCTTCCCCGGCATAGTCCTCCCATGAATGTCCATCACTTGCACTGGACCCTGGTGCAGGCGAAATGTATCCAATCCTGGCCAAAGCATTGTCCAAAGGCTACTGCAAAGTAGTAGTTGGCCTGACTATCAGAATAGACTCTGACGCAAGGAGGATGGGTGTCGGCTAGCGCGTGAGTCCCTATTTCCGGTGGGTACGCCCTGCAGTGAGTAAAAGTGATCGCAATGTCATCGATTTCGAATGTGGTGAGTCATGGTGCGACGTGTCTGATAGAACTACGGAACCCTGTAGGAGATTCGAAAGATCTATAATAACCGGATTTCCACAAAGCCAGTTTTGTGATGCATGGACGGCGGCCAAGTCTTCGAACTTCGTAAGGACTACATAATAGCTAAAGGAGTGTTTTCTCACGCAGTCTTCCTGCCAGTGCGATCACAGATTATTGCAGTTGCGCGGATATCTGGGTATGTTCTTAGTAGAATCTCATAAAGAATATTTGTGACCACTCACCCACTCGGTAGGTCCAGGAGTACCGTTTGCTTGGATCTGATTCAAACCTTTCCTGTCACACAAGCAATCATGACGGGAGAACGATAATGATGATTGCGAGCGTACTACGCTTGTGAACCTCCAGGAATTATACTTATCGTACAGTCAGCCTAAATCGCGCGCAACACCCGAAATTGTCCCCATCTGCGTACTTCTATTTACTTATAGCGCCCTAATATTCGCCCAGGGCAAAGTTGCCGCAGTCCTCTCATTCCAATGCATCTCTCCCACGGAACAAAACTGGTTGGAAAAGCTTTCTTGCACTTGAGCGAGGCCCCTCATTGGCCCATCTCTAAGCAAGTCACTTCAAATCGAAGGTTGGCATACTTTTTGCAACGTCCCCGGATGATTTTACAGGTCACTCAAGGACTCCCGGACGATAAGGGCATTTTTACCCAGTTACAGTTAAATACCACTGCCAGTGCTGTTCCCATGTCTCGAATTGCTTCCCAACTCACCACTGCTGATTATCCGACCAAGACAAGGAAAATCCCGTCATGATAGCACCTTCACCTTCCCGTGCAGTAGCTGTATACTGCGCCTCCTCTCTCGGGAAGCAGAAGGCTTTCCAGGTGGCTGCATTTTGTGAGTTCAGTTGCCAATGGATCGCGTCGTTGTGATGCATGCACACGTTTACCACCTTTTACTTACATGCATTACTTCATTTCTTTTTATCCTTTTTTCATTATGCAGCCCTCGGAGACATGCTAGCAACCGAAAACCGCCCACTCGTTTATGGGGGAGGTAACAGTGGCCTCATGGGTGTCGTATCTGGTGCTGCCGCAAAGTCTGATGGCAGAGTCACGGGTATCATTCCATATGCTATTCTTGTTTCAGGTGGTGAACAGGATAAGGGAAACGGGCGTGCAACAACCAGCACTGTCTCTGACGTTTTGGATGAAAAATGGCGAGGGGAGGTGTGTTCCAGCACGTTTTTGTCAACTCCTTCCTGGAACCTAACTCGAATTCTTCGTCACTTATCTAGACTGAGACCGTGAGTTTCCATCTTTTCCGAAAATAATATCTTCGCTTAATGGCTATCACAAGATTGTCGTGAGCTCGATGCATGATCGCAAAGTTGAAATGGCAAAACGTGTGGGAGCATTTATTGGCTTGCCTGGCGGCTTCGGGAGTTTCGACGAGGTACCACGGCATTCATTTGTTCTGGACGGTTATTCTGACCGAATCATCTAACCAGATCATAGAAGTTATCACGTGGAACCAAGTCAACATTCACAATAAACGTGAGACTTGCTTCCGTCCTACCCCTTTCTCATTAGCGACATTTTTTTTAACTTCTGCTTTGGGGAATAGCCGTCGTGCTCCTCAACGTGCTGTCATATTACAACCCTCTTCGCGAGCTCATCCGAAATGGAGTACGGGAAGGGTTCATACAGCCGGAATGTGAACAACTCGTCCTCTTTGTCGACGGCCCTGCTGATCTCCGAGAACACGAACGCTTTGACTGGGGTAAGGCCGCCCTGGAAGCCATTGACTCCTGGAAATATGACGAAATCCAGACGAAGCCATTCCATTGGAACAAAGATGAGGACAGCAGCGATATGACCGCTGGTGGAATGGATTGACATGCCGTCCATGCTATACGCCCTTAAGTTGCTTAATAGGTGGCTTATTGACATATTCATGTGCGGTCCCATAGCGGTTATAAATTTATCCAACGAAATATTGTTTTTTGTACATACTGTACCTACATTTATCACGCACACACACACATGAATAAATTCAATTTTCTCTCCATTCCACATGTGCAATAATTCTTTGAGTGCACGGGTTGCATGGCACAAAAGTGAAACGAGGTGGATGAAATGAACCTGCCTGTTTGTGGGGTCCGAAGGACTTTTGGTATTGCAGTGTACACACGCCCCGTGCTAGGACACCTTCATACCATTGTCTAGTATGAAGGTCGTCATGTCGCTGGCTGCCCTGAAAGTATTCGTTATTGTCATCGCCCATGCTGGATACACGAGGAGTGGTTGGCTGGCTGTCCAGCATTTCTGTCAGTCACCACAGTAGCGCCGCATACACCTGCAGGTGCCTGGTGCTCCAGGATTCAATATCAGTAGAATATGCAGACCAGTCATCACACGGGATGTCGTGCGTTGATTGGCTTACATGCCATCTGGTTGTTGAGAAGTTGCTGCGGGTGTGGTCGTGTGGTACCTATAGTGGCCGTGCCAGTGGTGGGCTTGGTTGTGGTGGTGCTGGTCATGGTCGTCATAGTGGTGCTAGTCGTGATGGTGCGGATGGTGCTGGAGCGGGTGGCGCGGGTGCGAGTGGTGCTGGTACTGGTGCCGGTGGCCATCATCGTCATCCTGATCATATGGACGGGTGGTACGTACCGTACATCGTGGCTTTGCCTGTGAGGGCCAATACGTAGTGGAGGAGTGGCGGTCGGTCGTTTGTTTAGTCTGTATTTGTACATAAGCTACGTCATACATAGATGAGGAGCAGCACATACTTGGATGTCGGCTGGTCTGTGTTTATAAAGGCCTCTCGTACCCGACGAATCCCTACCTTCCCAAACATACCCCTACCGGTGAAAGTGACGAGAGCAAGTATATCACAATGGTTGGTATTTGACCCTGTCCACGAAACTGCAGTTCTTGAAATATCAATTCATCTAGGGCAGCATATTTTCAGCCATCGGAAATGGAATCAATTCCATCATCTCAGCAATAGCACGCGTATTCATGGCCATAGTGGGAGCCATCACAACAGTAGGTCGAAACCACCGATAACATCTCATCCGTAAACTGACACTTTTCTCGTAGGTAATTGTAACGATCATTGACGTTATAATGGACATCATTTGCTGCAGGTGCTGCGGTTCTAATCGGAAAACAGGCAGGAGGAGGACTCGCCGCCGCGGCGCCTACTGACCGTGAAATTTCGATTGTAAATCGGATCAGCCATGCGAGTGCGGTATTTGTCCATACTAAGTTACCTTTATATCTTGAATATATGGTGGAATATCGATGAGCTTTACCAAGCAGACCCCACACGGATGGCGCTAGCAACGGATGAGTTACTTACAATCTATTTCCTTGTCGAGTTCCATTATTCAGGATGCCGCTCCCATGATCAGGAGACACAGTACTGCAAACATTCCATGTGTCCCCACCTCTTTTGCTAGGAAACCACTTCCTCATCTAATGCCAAACACTGTGATCGATGAACCGCTATGTGACCATGAAGTAACAGGACTTACTCGGAACTCGACGAAAGAATCTGACTGACCTCCGCGTGGCTCTGGCACAGGCTTCGTCGTCCGTGCGAAGGGAGGTCATCTTAGAATTCTGTAACGCCCATAGTGTGGGGCATGTTGGTGAACGGTAGCTAAACCATATGTGATGTGCTGTCGCGAGAAGCAGTACCTTGCTCCACAGGGTGACTGCATCATACTTCAAGATCGTTGGGACAGTCCTTCTACTTTCTTGATAACCTCGCTAGGACACACACTTTGGGAGCTGCCCAGAGCCTAAGTCTACCGGACCCTAGCTTAGGACATGTTTGTTGATGCTTGGTTTGTATTTGTACATAAGCTACGTCATGCAAAGTTAGAGGAGCCAGTCAGCCAATTTCCATTTCATTCCAGACATACTTGAATGTCAGCAACCTGGTCTGGTGTTTATAAAAGCCCTTCATACCCCACTCGGAGTCCCTACTACCTTCCAAAACATACCCCTACCAGTAAAAATAACGAGAACAGGTATACCATCACGATGGTTGGTGTTTGACCCCTGTCCACGAAGTTGCAGCTCTTGAAATATCAATTCATCCAGGGCAGCATATTTTCAGCCATCGGAAATGGCCTCAATTCCATCATCTCAGCAATAGCAAACGTAATCATGTCCATAGTGAGAGCCATCACGACAGTAGGTCGAAACCAGTAATAACATCTCAGATCTGTAAACTAACACTTTTCTCATAGGTAATTGTAACAATCATTGACGTTATAACGGACATCCTTTGTTGCAGGTGCTCCTCCCGTAGTCGGAGAACAAGTAGTCGGAGAGTCAGCAGGAAGAGAGTTGGCCGCAACTTCTACTGACCGTGACATTTCGATTGTAACTCGGATCAGCCATGCGAGTGCAGTATTTGTCCACAAGATACCTTTAAATAGATGGGGGAATACGGATGGCGCTCAGCAACCAATGAGTTACAGTACAACTCTTTCCTTGTTGAGTTCCATTATCCAATGCCGCTCCCATCTGGCTCCTATGATCAGAGACACAGTACTGTAAACATTCCGTCTGTCCCCATCTCTTTTGTTAGGAAATTACTTCCTCATCTAATGCCAAACACTGTGATCGATGAGTACTGCTAAGTGGCCATGGTGCAACAGGACTTACTCGGAACTCAATAAAGGAATCTGACTGACCCCCACGTGGTTTTGGCACAGGCACTAAGAATTGCAAACTGAGTAACCCTTCGTCGTCCATGCGAAGGGAGGTCTTCTTAGAGTTTTGTAACGCCCGTAGAGTGTGAGCCATGTGGGTAAATCGGTAGCTGAACCATATGTGATGAGGCTGTCGTGAGAAACAGGCACGACCGTACCTTGCTCCAACAGGGCGACTGCATTCAAAAGTTTCCAATACTTCACGATCGTTGGGATAGTCCATCTGTTTTCTTAGCTTCCAGTGGATATCCTCGCTTAGGGCACACACCTCTGTACTTCCAAAGGCACCTGATGCCAGAATGCGGAACAGGGGTTTTGCTGGCGTCCCTCTCTGTCCCCTCGTTGCTTCCGCAACAGGGTTACCGATGAAAGTAATCTTCTCGCATGACGGATCAAGTTCTGAAAGCGCGTCCCGCAACCATGAAGATGACTGGTGGCATCGCTCAGGACTACACGTGCCGGAGGATTAGACGCCAGTAATGAGCCCTGACCTTAAATATTATTCTCAGCACCCTACAGCAAGGGATGAGTTTCCGCAAATCGCGCGGATAAGACCGTAGGAAAATACTAACGTCCGATCGCCGTCAAATGGAAGCTCTGCAACAGGCTCTGGCTCAAATGTCATAATCTCGCAAGTCGTGGTTGGGCCTGACGAATCCTCTGCACTGGATGGCACAAGACACCATTACCTAACCTGCTATTGGTCGGATAAATGCAATGCTCACAGCCATAATGTCAGCGGATGTCCAATGCCGCCATACGACAGCCGCATGCGTGTTCTCTTATCGCTTCCACCGCCGAAATACTGGTCAATGCGGCTGTTCGCAGGAGCATCATTTGAACCCCTCGCTTGTTGTCTTCCATCTCGGCGTTCTTCGTAGCGCTCGTCGTCTGATCGGTCACCTTCACGGCGCCACTTTCTATGGGACGATCCACTCCCTGCCACGGACATACTTGGAGTCCCATAAATGTTCAAGCACTCTATGAGGGTGTTCAGTGGAATGTCGAAGGAGATGGATGAAGGGTCGGCATCCGGGCCAGATGACTGAGACGAGACAGGTTGGGGATTGTCAACCGCATAGTTCCACTCATCGAAGTGGTCCGAATAAATATAAGATGTGGCTGTACGGATGATGGAGTCAATCGAATTGAGGTGCGCAATAGGCATACCTAACAGAGTGCGCGCATCATCGCCGGTGACGACAACACCTGCATCTGCCGAAAGCGTGACTGATGCACGCTGGAACAACGAGGGTAATTTGGAGCTCGAAGGCACCTGAGTAATCGGAGTGAGGTAGACTCACGTCGGAAAAGTTGATGCCTCGAAGTAGCGCGACGATGTATCTCACGTCATTGACGGATGCTTTCAAAACCTAGATCAATGGCACATGCACTAAGCCACTGCACCTTCTTGTGTAATACGCGACTGTACTGGTTTAGACTCCTCAGCCTCAGAGGCACTGCGCTGAGATTGAGACATAGCAAAACTTGTGCGCCGAGTTGTGGTTTGCGGCAGACCTCGAAATAATCACAAGAGTCACGCGTTATGTCACGTGACCGAGTCTCTAACGTGTCACAGTCACTAGTCCGTAATCTTTAGACCACCGCAGCTTGGCCACATCCTTTTTGCATGTAGATCGCACGCCAGTAGTGTTTAGCAGGTAAGCTGGAGTATCCTGGGCACCACCATGCGCCTCGTCGTGTGCAACCAAACCGGCGCCAACCTGCACTTTCGTAACTTCTTAGACAATGACCAGCGCCAACATTGCACGTGTCTGCTCCCCTTCTCTTCCAACAATGTTGATCTTCCGAAGAGCCCGCGCTTGCAGATTTCCCCGTTTCCATTCCAGGGTTCGTACCAGGAGAAGGCCGTCGCAAACGCCGTGACGGTGAGGCTCCCTCAAGCCTCACGGGCGCTATGGCAACCTCTTCCTGGATTCGAATCCTCGCCGTGGGTAGTATATTTCATTAGGGTTGGTGGTCGTCATTGCAATGTGCTCTGCTCCAAATTGACAATTGTATTGCCGACCAGTCCACCCGCCAACGCTCCTATCTGATCGCAATAACCCGTCGAGACCCCTCGCATTTTCTCAAGAGTATTCCGGACTCTGTGCCATTGTCGTCTCTAATGCTTCCAGGTGGGTCTACTAATGGTAAATGATTCAACCTTTTTACCTTTCAAGTGTGTACACAGGAACCCACGATACGATGGCTTTTTATGGCTGGCCCATTACACAATGCCAATCACAGAACCATACATTGGATATACAGTTAAAGTCAGGGATACGTGTTATTGATATTCGGCTTGCAATCGTTGGGTCTGGCCTTATTGCATACCACGGAATCATTTCACAACGTGCTTCGTTTACGGACATTCTACGGCAATTACACACATTCCTCACTTCCCCATCAACCTGCAGCGAGACTGTTGTCGTTTCCATCAAGCAGGAAGATCAAGATCCACGCCGTTTTTCTCGATTGGTGCGTGAGGAGGTCATGACGTCTCCTGGCGGTCTCGGTATGTGGTACCTGGAGAATCGTATACCAAACTTGGGTGAAGTGCGAGGGAAAGCGGTGATGTTTAGCCGCTTTGGTGGAAACGGACATGGGTGGAAGGATGGTGCGATTGGGATTCACCCACCACTGTGGCCCGACAGCCCACGACTTTATTTCTCATGGAATTGTGGCAGTACTCTTGTCCAGACTCAAGACTGGTAAGTGAAAAACACATGATGACTTGTGCTTTTTTTTCAATTTCGAGACGGCAGGTATGCAATACCATCCTTTTTGTGGATACCTGAAAAGGCTGCCGTTTCGACCGACATTCTGGTTCCATTGGACAACTGCCCGAGCCCGGTCCTTTCTATCACCTTTCTTTCTGCATCGTCCCTGCCCCTGGCGTTGCCTCCCGTGATAGCTCGGGGTCTGGGGTGGCCTGAGTACAAGTTGGGGTTTGAGGGTGTGAATTCGCGTGTTGGGGAGTGGCTGTTGGAGCGGCTCGCCGGACCGTCGCAGGAGAGGCGAGATGAGGACGTGGGACCGCGCATAAGAGGTTGGGCGTTCATGGATTTCTTCGAGATTCCTGAGGGACTTGTTCCCCTGTTTATCGAATGCAATTTCAGGGGTAGAAAGGTGGGAGAAGAGGGCTGGTCGTGAACCGGTGGACTGCAGGTGCGGGAGAAGGTGGATACATATGCATTCAATGACGACCCTGGGCGCTCTGTAGAAGCAGGAGCATTTGGTAGAACCCATGCTTGTCTAGTACGTACTAGCGACGACAGTGCCTCTGCAACGAGGTCGCCATGCAGCCATCCACTGCGAGATTTCGGTGCGATCGTCGTGTCTTGTGCATGCGTTCACCGCCCAGCGTGTACGCCGTTGACCGTACATATACCCAGATTCACCATGAAAAGGAGCACCCCTAAACACCCGGGCGACAAAACCTGGTGCGTTCATTAGGGGACGCGGGTCTTCGCAACCAAATACCATGTCCCTCCTCAAAGGCTGGTCCAGATTGGCATCCCAAGCCTGGCATTTGCCAATGGTGACTACACTCGCATCCCTCTCGGCAAAGCTGACTCAAAGTCTTGCAGCCGTTGCCTCGTTGCCCACTCCCGCTCCCAGCGGGCATCGCCAAAGGCCTTCCCAACTTTACGGGCCAGCTGCGGCTAAATGCCACTACCAGTGTCATTCCCATGTCTCAGATTTCTTCCCAATCCACGACTGCTAAATTGCCCAATCGAACTCAACAACAGCCCACCATGGTAGCACCCTCGCCCTCTCGTGGAGTTGCTGTGTACTGTGCCGCCTCTCTTGGGAAGCAGAAAGCTTTCCAGACGGCTGCGTTGTGTGAGTCCAGATCGCATCTTTGTGGTGCATACACCTTGATTTTTTTTATCTCCCCTTTTCATCACGCAGCTCTTGGAAATGCCCTTGCAACCGAAAACCGCCCACTCGTCTACGGAGGAGGCAACAGTGGTCTCATGGGTATCGTTTCTGGTGCCGCCGCCAAGTCCCATGGCAAAGTCACGGGCATCATTCCATATGCCATCTTTGCTGCAGGCGGTGAAAAAGATAAGGGAAACGGCCATGCAACGGCCAGCACTGTCTCTGACGTTTTAGATGAAAAACAACGAGCAGAGGTATGTTCCGATGCCGTGCACCTCTATCCCTGGAACCTGACTCGACTTCTTTGTCATTTATCTAGATCGAGACCGTAAGTTGCCTTTTGATGCCTTCGGTTGAACCCACTCAATGGCCATCGCAAAGATTGTCGTCAACTCGATGCATGAGCGCAAAGTTGAAATGGCAAAGCGTGTGGGAGCCTTCGTGGGTCTGCCTGGCGGCTTCGGAAGTTTTGAAGAGGTACTGCAGCATTCATTTTCGATCGGAACTGCTGTGATTCTGACCCACTCACCCAATCAGATCATGGAAGTTATCACGTGGAACCAACTCAACATTCACAATAAACGTAAGATCTTTTCTTATCCGCGGTGTTACCTCATTTGTTAACTTCTGTCTTTGGAATAGCGGTTGTACTCCTCAATGTGTTGTCATATTACAACCCTCTCCGAGAGCTCATCAGGAACGGCATACGACAAGGTTTCATACAGCCTCAGAATGAACGCCTCGTTATCTTTGTCAACGGCCCCGCAGATCTCCGAGAACACGAACGCTTCGACTGGGGCAATGCAGCACTGAAAGCTATCGACGCTTGGCAATACGACAAAATCTACACACTGCCATTCCACTGGAACAAGGACGAGGACAGCAGTGACATGTCGCATGTCAAGGCGGAAATGAATAAGCTTCCTATGATGCATGCCCTAAAAGCCACCAATGGGTGGCTCAAGAAGGCCTGGCATGTCCGCGTGCGGTCTGCCCGTATTTAGAAAAAAATCATGGACCAAGTCACCTCGCCGCCGTGTAGATCACGGTGCAAGGACGAGATATTGTATTTTATTTGTACATTGCCACCGCCCACGCATCACACGCACTTCATCACACACTTTGCATACAGACATCGATGGAACTCTTTTTTTTATTTCGGTACCAAGTGATGAACTTATGTATTGTAGTGCAGAGGGTCAGAGTGATCCCGTTTACCATAAGATGGTTCTATCTTGCGAGTGGCATCCATAAATGCATTGACATCGGCATCGGTCACCTTTGCTTTTCTCTGCGGAACGTGCCATGCGCTTGAAAAATGATGAAACAACGTTAATGGATGACATACCTCCTGGAAATCGCTGATGAAATCCTGTAAGACCCGTATGCATCTAGCCTTGAGCTGTCCTGTCAGCAGGCGGCCGGCCCGATAATCCTGTTCAACGTGTAAATGCGGTGTCCTCTGATCGGGACCTTGACTGACCTCTCCGATTCTCGCAAGTTCGTCGTCGTCATCCAAGAAGAAGCCCAGGTACTGATATGCAACATCTACCTCCGTGTCACCCCCATACTTGCGATGCTCTTCCTCCGTCTCACGACCACCAGAAAAGCCATGCCTGTTGATTTTGTTCTTGATTTGGTTAAGGGTATCGTTCATGAATATACTTGAGTTCGGGTCAGATGCGCTCATCTTGGTTTGCGGGCCCTGCAGCGCGGGGAAGAAACGCGAGTGGATGAGTGCAGGTTTGGGATACTTGAGTTTTTGAGCGACATCACGCGTGAGTCTGAAGTAGGGATCTTGGTCTATCGCACAGGGTATGAGGCTCGGAATATTAGAGACGTCTCCAAAGATGTGAGGGAACGAGTTCGAGAACGAAGGAGCGGCTTGAATGGCACAGAAGTGGATCTTTCCGATGTTGTCCCTGTGATAAAGGGTCAGTCGTGATGTACCTCGCTGCAAGGGGTGATGTGCCTCACGAATCAGTAAAGCCAAACGTGGCTTTCGCCTGGTTGTATGAAATCTGCCGCGATATTTTGACGACATTCCGGAAGAAAGGACCTCCGACGTAGTCAAAGTCACTAAAAATGAACGTTTTCTTGAGGTCAAAGCCAACGGCAATGATATCCCTTGCATTTCTGCGTGCAAATTCGTGCGTCTGTTCTACCTTTAGCTCGTGTTTGAAGAGGAACTTCTCGTCATCTGATATCATATCTCTAAAAGATTCACGTACAACTCAAATATGACTGACCTGTTAGTTGGATAACTAGCGGGACGTCAAAGACGTCCTGCAACCATCTACATCATCGATGAGAGCAGGAGCAGGAAAATAATATAAGCCACACACTTTGTGAAAGTGAACGGAATCATATGGCCAATGTGCATGCTATCGCTACTAGGTCCCCGTCCGGTATACAAGAAGAAAGGCTTTCCCTGCTCATACCGATCTAATATTTTGTCAAATTCGCTAATGACACCCCCCAGGCATCAGCACGTCTGTCGATCACCGCGCATATCGCGCCTCACCGATGCGAGAAGAACATCCCCCGCCGCAGGAATCGATGCGGTTTTTTCCCCGTCAGCTTCTCGAATCGGGCGAGCAGATCCGGTTCAATGTGTCGCGTCCCGAACTGGGCGACCAGTTTGTCGTAGTCGATCGCCAGCTGCTTGCCATCGGTAGACGTGAATCCCTGGACGTCCCAAGGGGTGACGACTTGCTCGTGCGCCTGGGCAGGATCGGCAAGCTTGATTTGTGCGACGCTCGTGGTAGATTGGGCCATGGCATCGCTAGGAAAGGCACAGCTCGAGGGGCTCTCGCGCATTCGGCTAAGTGGGGGACTTACGGCGAAATGGCTGTCCGTTTGAGGCTGGTTGCTAGTGCCTCCACGGCAGCGGGCGCCGTTGGATCGGACAGGGCGCCGTCTTGTTTCGTGGTTGACATCTTTTTCGAGGGTTAATGGTGCCCAAGTGAGATGGGCAGATTATCTCGAGTCTTGCTCGGAGGAGTCATAGTTGGCGCTTCGCCACAGTTGCCTAATCCGGCATCTGCGCCAACGATCTTGAGAGTCAGTACGGTATGCTCGCGCTGACCTCGGGTAACCTGGGTTCCTGGTCATTACCTCGGTAAAGGTGATTAGTAACACTAGTCGGAATTTGAAGATTTGAGTACCAGCTGGCACCATGGTGCCGTGCAACGGAGTTTGTAAATTATGCTGCTCCGACGCTGCTCCGACGATGATGGATAATGATCCCCTGGAACCCTTGCTCCCGATTATCGCAGCACTAGCAACTATCATCGGTCAGTGTTGCCTGGAACTCATCGTAGAAGATATGCCTTCGAATTGGGATGAAGAAGAAAAAGCGGCTCTCATTTCCTTTCTCCTTGAACAGAAACGCACCGGCAAGATGGGCGATGGGGCTTTCAAGCAGGCTACTATGACCGCTGCTGCTGCCCACCTCGCAGAGTTGTTTCCTAACCCAAAAGGAGGCCCAAAGAATGCTGAACAGTGCAAAAGGCAGATCGGCACTGTACGTAGTCCTGATCATTCTATCTGACCATTCATCAACTGACCATTGCAATACAGCTCAAAGCGGTGATGAGGGATATCAACCAATGGCGCAGCAGGTCAGGTGTGCATTGGGACAATGTAACTGGGGCATCAGTTAGTACAGTGGCTGAGAAACAGGACTTCAAGGAATGGTTGAAGGTACGACTACACCTTTTATATATCTAGCTCAAAATTAATAACAGTCGATGACAGGAACGACCTGGGAATTTGATGCGTCATTTTGAAGTCCATGGATGGCCCCATCTTGAAGCGATGGAGGCATTGTTTCCCAATGACCAAGCCCGTGGTTGTCGTGCATACAATCCTGCCTCTATGGCTGCTACCGCATCCACACCTCTTGTCTCCGGTGTCTCCACTGGGCCTGGTGTCTCTGGTGTCTCTATGGGGCCCGGTGTCCCTAGTGTCTCCACTGGGCCTGGTGTCTCTACGGGGCCTGGTGTCCCTGGTGTCTCCACCGGGCCAGGTGTCTCTGGCATTCCCCCCAGTCACACTGGTTCTAACTATGGATCTACTGCTGCTTCCATGCCTGGTGTCTCTGGCATTCCCTCCAGTCGCATCAGTTCCAACTACAGGTCTACTGCTGCATCCATGCCTGGTCTCCCTGGTGCCTACACTGGGCCTGGTGTTTCTGGTATTCGTCACATCGGTTCCAACTATGGCGCATCTACAAATTCCTCCAGCCATACTTCAAGCAATCTGCTCATGACCCCATCTGTTTCTGCTGCTCCATTACATCTCCCGCCTCCTTGGTTTGGAAGTCCTCCCTCCAGTAGCGTCAGAGGTGATGAAATGATGAGGAAGGCTGCCAATTTCGACATGCAGCCCCAGACGTTCCAGCCCCAGACGTTCCAGCCCCAGACGTTCATACCACAGATGTATTCATCTGGTCCTTTGATGCAATCTCCAGCTTCTCCTGTGGCATACCTCGACTCCGGCACTCCTTCAGCTACAAGTTCTGCTTTATCAAGCAGGAAGCGCTCTCATGCAGAGGCAAGTGCTGACTCTGGTTTTCGCTTGGGAGAATCACACGTCCCATCTGCACAAGCTGCACTTCAGACTCTCTCCCTCAGGGACGATGGAGAACGTTCTTCGAAGAGGGCAAGGAAGAAGGACCAATCTTCTAGTACACCGGCTCTACTTGTTGGGGTACAAGGCTCCTTAACATACTTGGGTTCTGTTATCACCGCCTCATCTCCGGTTGCTGCTCAGCAAAGGCGCTCAGATCAAATCCAAGCCGCTTGTGCGATGCTTGAAGAGCGTGATGGAGACCTCCCCATAGATGTCAAAATCGCCACGATGGAGGCTTTTCGTGTTGGTGAAGGTGTGATTGATTTGTATATGCTGTCGCATGACAAGGACCTTCGTAGAAAATGGTTGCAGACCTGTCTTCATAACCTCGAACTTTTACCAATGAGTTACACATTCGTCTAGCTTGTAGCCTGTAGTTGTATCACAATTTGTGCGCTGTACTCTCGAATCTCGTTGCAATTCATGTGCTTGTCTCGTTCGTGTCCATGAAATAATGTTTGGCAGTTGATTCAAAGTACTAAAACAATTTCGGACGGTATACAGAATCAATTTAACTACCTTTCCCGGTCATGTAGATATTGCTGGTAGTCGTTCCACATTGCTTCAGCAATATCATCGCGAACAGTCTTGATGGAGGGCTGGTCGAGGCTGGAAAGTTCATCTTCTCCCGCATCCTCTTCTAGTGGCCCCACCCCATCTTCCGGCTCATCATCATCACCTCCCTCCATACCTTCACCACCTCTCACATCTCCCTGTTCTGCAGCAGACGTCCAATCTTGTATAGCGTCAACGCTTTGGTTCTGGTTGTGGAATATGATCAAGTTGTGCAGAACACAGAGTGCAACTGGAATGAGCGCTTGAATCTCAATGGAATATTCAGGTGGGAGAAGGAGAATCCGAAATCGACGTTTGATGACACCAAATATTCGCTCGATGACATTGCGTGCAGACGCGTGACGCAAATTGAAAAGTTCTTCTTTGTTGGAAGGCCTGTGAAACGAGAATAAGTACATGAATGTATTATCCTGTGGACTAGCATACCTCAATGATGCCTGACGCCATTCGGCCAGGTGATAGCGAGTGTTGCGATAAGGCACAAGGATTCCCATTGACGAGGGGAAACCAGCATCTCCAAGGAAATACTTGCCTGGTGGAATAGTGAGGCTTGACAACCGTGCATCCTGGAAAATCCGGGCATCTGTGGCCGATCCCTCCCAGCCGGTTAACACGTAGGTAAATTTCATGTCGAAATCACATGCGAACAGACAGTTCTGCGACACAGTGCCCTTTCGGTTACGATATGCGGCACGATCACAGAGTGGGGGGGCTGCAGGAATATGGCTGCCATCAATGGCACCGATGGCGTCCTTAAAGTAAGGGAAAAAGCGGTAGTTGTTAACGATGTTGGGGTGGACATCAGTGGTCGAGGACGCGAGTGATATATATTTTGAATAGAATGGCTCTGACGCAAAGATCCCGACCATTTTGCGAAAATACCTAAGTGTAGACACATCAGATAGACTACAAATAAGAGTATGGAAACATACCTGGAGATTGTATCATTGGATCTCTGAAAACGCTCTCCTACATGCCTGATAGGCAGGCCAGTGATACAGGTGTACAAAAAAATAGCAAGTTGTTCTTCGAGGGAGACATGTGTCGAGTTTTTGTGGCCATGACTGCGGAGTTCAAGGGCGACTTCTTTGAAGGTGTGTGCATCCATACCCAGCTCGCAACGAATGCGATCTGGGTGACCAAGGATGAGTTCAATCAATCACCCCTCGCCAGAGAGCGACGATGTATGGTATGGCCGTGGAGTCTTGGGGATCTGCTCAGAAAGAAGATCTACCATTAGCTTCGTAAGAATCTGAACAACCATCAGGGCTTTTTCTCGTATGACTTCATAGCGATTTTCTTCATCTTTGGCATCCATGGCTGATATACCCAGTGGCTGGTACTGACTGGTACTCAAATCTTCAAATTCCGACCAGTGTTACTAATCACCTTTACCGAGGTAATGGCCAGGAACCCAGTCTACCCGATGACAGCGCGAGCATACCGTACTGACTCTGACCATTGCAAGCGTACAATGTTGCTGGTGAAAAACTTTGTGTCTCCTCCAAACATACTACCCTTCATTCCACGCATGGGATAAACGTATAGTAAGTGGTGCTACTACTTTTGAACCATATGCACTGATGATGACCTGCTATTGCGTTTGGTCGACAAGAACTATACAGGGGACTTGATGTATGTTTCAGAAGTTGATCCCGAGTTGACTGATCTGATTACTCTACCATATGTGTTGTCTGGAAGATAACTCCCCAGTGACTGCCTCCGGCCCCGAACGGCGAACGGCGAACGTTTTCCCGAGCAAGACCCTGGCAAATGGCTGTATCATGAGCACGTTCTGTCAAGTAAGTGGCCCTGGATAAGGCCCAAGTCTGGAGTAAATGGCTAGGGAAGCGGTTCTTTGTACTTCCTCAGAATCTAACGGCGTCTTAACAACCCACAGGTTCGCGTGAGACTCCCCTGGTTTAATGGTATTAGGTCGACTTCTTCTCCACTACCGCCCACGGTCTCAATTATAATACTTATATGGCCTTCCATTCGCTTCCCACCCGTTCTCTCGTTCTCTTAGTGAACAGTCAACATGGGTGGTGGGTTTGTTGCTGCTGGTGGCGTCCAAGATGCGTCCTTCGCACACCTCCTCGATCCCAAGAGGAAGTGGTACAATAACAAACGGTCAGCCTGGACGTCCTATCGCTCATCCTGTACACTTAATGACCAGCGTGTTCAACAGGATCATCCTCCTCAATGCCTGGATTGTCCTGTTGTGCGTCACTGTTGTGTCCTTGCAGTAGTAATTCATCCTTAACCACAACCCTCCAGCTTGATTACGTCCTCTACTGTTGGCTATGATGGTAGTATGATGAACGGTCTCCAATCCCTCCCCCAGTGGCAATCGGCCTTCAATTACCCCTCAAATGGAATGCTCGGCCTTTTGAACGCCATCCAGGTAGGCAGTCTCCTTTATCGTCGTCAACCATGATTTTTGATTGCCTATTGGTGATCTTAGAGCATTGGACTTTTGGCCGCTTGTCCCATTGCTCCATACCTCTCTGATGGCTTTGGTCGCCGGAAGACAGTGTTCATCGGTGCACTGATCATGATTGCAGGGACCGCGCTGCAGACTGCATCACAGTCAGTGCGCATGTTCATCGCAGCTAGGTTCTTCGTTGGATTTGGCTTAGCCATCGCTGGTGAGGTTTTCGCGGTTGTTTTGTAATTCCTGGATACTAACTATCGGCTCAAGGAAATCCTGCCCCCATGCTAGTTTCCGAACTAGCGTATCCCGAATACCGCGCACAACTGACGTCTCTGTACAACTCCCTTTTTTACTCTGGCTCACTTATGTGGGGAGATTTGCTACACCTTTCGTCTGATGCATATTGATGATTCTTCAGTGCTGCTTGGTCTACATTTGGTACATTCAAAATTAACAACACATGGGCATGGCGTCTTCCGTCCTTGTTCCAAGGAATTCCGGCCGCGTTGCAGTTTGCACTTATCCTCTTCGCACCCGAGTCTCCGCGTTGGTTGGTCAGCAAGGGAAAAGAGGCTGAAGCACTTCGGATACTGGCCTACTACCACGCTGACAGTGATGAGTGAGTGTACGTCGTATGTTCAGGGTGTTTATCCAATATGCGGAAAGGCAGGACCCCCTTGTCCAATTCGAATTCGAGGAAATCAAGGCTGCCATCCAATTTGACTCTACAGGTACGGTTCATCAAGTAGTATCGTCACTTCTTGTGCTCATAATTTTTTTTTAGTTGCTGCCAACGTTAGTTGGACGGCCCTGGTCGCCACACCCGGCAATCGTAAACGCATGCGTGTCATTGTCGCATTGGCGATTTTTTCCCAATGGTCTGGAAATGGCCCCGTTACATTTTATCTCTACAAGGTTTTTAATGAAATCGGCATCACCAATCCAAACACTCAGTTACTGCTGAACGGCCTCCTGCAACTCTGGAATCTGTTCTGGGCGGTTTTGGCTGCCACCTTAGTTAACAGGCTTGGCCGTCGATTCCTCTTCTTGGCTTCTGCCGGCTTGATGTTGCTGTTCTACACGGCTCAGGCAGTCTGCCTCGCTCAGTACTCTGAATATGGCGTTCCAGCTGCAGGCCACGCCTTTGTTGTCTTTGTGTTCCTCTTCTTCGCTGCGTACGATATCGCATTTACTCCTCTGATTATTTCGTACACCGTAGAAATCCTTCCTTTCCATCTCCGCTCGAAAGGCTTCGCCGTCTTCGGTGTCGTCATTTTCCTTGCTGTTATTTTCAACCAGTATATAAATCCTTTTGCTCTCGACGCTCTCGGGTGGAAGTACTACGTAAGTCCATTATATGCGTCTGTGTCCTGTCAAACTCATGCCAAATGTAGCTGGTCTACGTCTGCTGGTTGGCGGTCGAGTTCGTGTTCTTGTGGTTCTTCCTCGTCGAGACCAAGAATAGAACATTGGAAGAGACTGCTGCTGTTTTTGATGGCGAAGAGGCCCTCGAAAAGATACGCCCACCGGGAAGAGACGTGTAAAGTTCTCTGACAAACAACCATAAAGTTCAACGTGCATGTTTATACTCTGGTTTGATAGCTTCTCTATCCTATGCCTTTCAATGTGTACAGTATCTTATTCTCTAGTAGGTTCCATGCATGGATCGGTATACAATAGCTGCTCGTTCACGCTTAGTTTCATCGGTATCATTTGATTTCTTGAGAGGGTGACTGGGATGATGTAAAGGAAATGTACATGACAGTGGCATCCCTCGGAGCCATGTCATCCAAACGAGATCCTGAAGCAAGAATCAAGGAGTACAACCAGTTACACCGTTGTCGGCCCGACCATGTGCACTATGAGCTAATCAACTGCACTTCCACCTGCACGCCAGACGACGATGGCGAAAGGACGCAAATACATATGACGTGACAGCCCTCGGGCACATCTGCGCGTATGTTGCACCTGAAGAAAACTTGTGGTTTTTCCAAGTTCATTCCAAACCTGTCAGAGGGCCTTTCATCTCACGCATGGAATAAACATATAGTAAGTAATGCTACCACCTTTGAACTTCCACGTGTGTACCGATAATGATCTGTTATTGCTTTTGGTTGACAAAAGCTAACTTCAGGCTCAGATGTGAGAATAACTCTAATTTTAGTGGAACGACTATCTTCCTCTAAGTTAGAGTCTGGCTTTGGGAGACTAGAGAATAACTATGTTGACCAATCTGATCACTCTACCCTAGGTATTGTCTAGAAGACTTTGGAACGGACGCTGCGCATTCTGCGTGGGTGACAATTCTCCACCCCCTCCCCCCCCAAACGGCGAACGTTTCCCGAACAAGATCTTTGTTTTATGATCACATTCTGTCCCTGAAGAAGCTCGAGTGGAGGCAAATGACTACGCAAGTGGTTTTTAGAATCTGTCGGTGTCGTGACAAACCACAGGTTCGCGTGAGATTATTCTGGCTCAATGGTAGGCCGACTTCTTCCCCGCGGTCCCAATTATACTACTTATATGGTCTTCCGTTTGCTTCCCACCCGTTTCTTCCTCTCTTTGTGACCACTCGACATGGGCGGTGTGCTCGTTACCCCTGGTGGCGTCCAAGATGCGTCCTTCGCACACCTCCTCGATCCCAAGAGGAAGTGGTACAATAACAAGCGGTCAGCCTGGACTTCCTGTCGTCCACCCTGTACAGCTACTGACCAGCATGTTCAACAGGATCATCCTACTCAATGCCTGGATTGTCCTGTTGTGCGTCACTTTTGTGTCCTTGCAGTAGTAATTCACCCTTCATCACAACCCTCCAGCTTGATTACGTCCTCTGCTGTTGGCTATGATGCTACTATGATGAACGGTCTCCAATCCCTCCCTCAGTGGCAATCGGCCTTCAATTACCCGTCGAATGGAATGCTTGGCCTTCTGAACGCCATCCAGGTAGCGGGTCCCCTTTATCGTCGTCAACCATGATTTCTGATTGCCCAGTGGTGATGTTAGAGCATTGGATTTTTGGTTGGTTGCCCCACAGCTCCATACTTCTCTGATGGCATTGGTCGTCGGAAATCGGTGTTCGTCGGTGCAGTGATCATGCTTGCAGCGACCGCGGTACAGACTGCATCACAGTCCGTGGGCATGTTCATCGCAGCTAGGTTCATGATCGGATTTGGCTTAGCCATCGCTGGTGAGGCTTTCGCAGCGGTTTCATAGTTCCTGGAAACTGACCATCTGCTCAAGGGAATGCCTCCCCCATGCTAATCACCGAACTAGCATATCCTGAATACCGCGCACAACTGACGTCCCTGTACAACTCCATTGCCTGCACCGGCTCACTTGCGTGAGTAGATTTGCGACGCCTTTCGTCTGATGCACATCGATGATTCTTCAGTGCTGCTTGGGTCACATATGGCACATTCAGGATCAACAACACATGGGCATGGCGTCTCCCGTCCTTGTTTCAGGGAATTCCGCCCATGTTACAGCTTGCACTTGTCCTCTTTGCCCCAGAGTCTCCGCGTTGGTTGATCAGCAAGGGCAAGGAGGCTGAAGCACTCGGAATACTGGCCTACTACCACGCTGACAGTAATGAGTGAGTAAATGTTGTATGTTTAAGGTGCTTATCCAATATGCAGAAAGGCAGGACCCCCTTGTCCAATACGAATTCGAAGAAATCAAGGCTGAGATCAAATTTGACTCCACAAGTATGGTTCACTAAGTACTATCGCACCTTATGCTCATAATTTTTCTTTAGGTGCTGCTAACATTGGTTGGAAGGCACTCATTGCTACACCTGGCAATCGTAAACGCATGCGTATCATTGTCGCATTGGCAATTTTCTCCCAATGGTCTGGAAACGGTCCCGTTATGTTCTATCTATACAAGGTTTTGAATCAAATCGGTATCACGGATCCAAACACTCAGTTACTGCTGAACGGTCTCCTGCAACTCTGGAATCTGTTTTGGGCGGTTTTAGCTGCCACCTTAGTCAACAGGCTTGGCCGTCGATTCCTCTTCTTGTCTTCTGCTGGCCTGATGATGCTGTTCTACACGGCTCAGACTATATCCCTCGCTCAGTACTCTGAATATGGCACTCCAGCTGCAGGTCACGCCTTTGTCGTCTTTGTGTTCCTCTTCTTCGCTGCGTTCGATATCGCTTTTACTCCTCTAATTATTTCATATACCATCGAAATCCTTCCTTTCCACCTCCGCTCGAAAGGCTTCGGCGTCTTTGGTGTCGTCATTGTTCTTGCTCTCATTTTCAACCAGAATATAAATCCTTTTGCTCTCGACGCTCTCGGGTGGAAGTACTATGTAAGTCCGTTAAGTGCGTCTACGTTTTGTCAAACTCATATTAAATGTAGCTGCTCTATATCTGCTTGTTGGCGGTCGAATTCGTGTTCTTGTGGTTCTTCCTCGTCGAGACCAAGAATAGAACATTGGAAGAGACTGCTGCTGTTTTTGATGGCGAAGAGGCCCTCGAAAAGATACGCCCACCGGGAGGAGACGTGTAAAGTTCTCCGACAAACAACTATAAAGTTCAACGTGCATATTTATGCTGTGGTTTGATAACTTCTTTATCCTATGCCTTTCGATGTGTACAGTATCTTATTCTCTAGTAGGTCGCTCATGCATGTATCGGTATACGATAGCTGCTCGTTCACGGTTAGTTTCATCGGTATCATCCGATTTCTTGAGAGGATACCTGGGATGATGTGAAGAAAATGTCCATAACAGCGACTTCTCTCGGGAGTCGGAGTCATGTCATCCAAGCAACTAACTCAACGGATTATTTGCGCGCCGATTGTGGTTGCCAAGCACCGTCCTCCAACGTGTACACCCTCGCCAGCAATACCATCTGTTAAGTTGTTGAAGAACAGTTATGCAACGATGATGGTATAATCATGCGGTCTTGCCATCTTACAGGGGATATGCTCCACCTTTTATTTCCCCAGATAAGGAAACCCGACGATGTCAAAAAAAAAGACGTTATGATTCACGTCTTCACATGCAATGGAACCCACATGTATATGGAACCTCGATCTAAGTGCTGTAGTCACGCGTCAGCGAAGGGGCGCAGTACCAAGCCGAGACAACTCACCTCTGAAACAACTGAATCCAAGGCTCCCATCATCTTCCTTCGCTCTCGGTACTCGAAGTTTCAGTCTCCAAAGGAGCACGCTGATATGCATATATAATACGAACGATGTGAAACGCCTACCTGACGCAATACCATTTTATTGTTCTATTGCTGCTGTGTTGCCTCGATTTTTCGTAAGAGGCGACGACTAGAGGCTGCAATGCAGTTAGGTCCACATCTTTGCCTCGTGCAGGGCATTCTTCCGCTTGCACATTCGGCAATCGTTTGTTTCTCTTAAAAAGCCATGAAAACCAGCGGCTTTCCCGCGGCCTGGAGTCCGGGTTTTGTAGTGCATGGCTATCTGCTCTCGAACCAGGTGGCAGTGGCAAAACAAAAAACTAGTGTTTTGGTCAATTTGCATGAGAACGATTGCCACAGAATGAAAGAGTTCGTACATCTGACTCCGAAGCTCTCCCTGTGTAGATAAATCGTTCCCGTCTTGTTTCGAATCCGTGCGTCGCGAGCCATCGGCCCTAGCTGCAAGGGCGCGATGAGTTCGTCGCAAGGTCAGGGCGAGCTTCCATGAGATGAGGGGTTCGAAGGAGTGCCTAGCATAGAGGTTGCCATACCCTAAGTCGGCTTTCGAATTAAGCGAGGGCTTGAAGACCGAACTTGAAAAGGTTGGTCTAAGGAGCGCAAGTGAGAGCGCCGACAACGTATCGAATAGCGATACCTAAAGGGAATCCGAGGAGATAAGCGGTCATGGCAAGTTCGTGGGGGGGGGATAACAGGACCTAATAGAAGAACTTGTACTCGTCAAAGAGGGCACGAAGCATGCACGAGAAGATTTCGTGATCTCGGCCATCTGCCGAGGCCTTGCTTCGCTGTAACAGAGCAATAACTTCGTCAATGGTCGTTTGGTCGTCGTACATTTGTTTATAAATAGCGTCCACTTCCGATTCGATTCCTGCGGTGTAGCCAATGACAGAGAAACCCGGTTCAGCATCCGCACTAGGGGTAAGGTTCATGAGGCAGGGATGGATTTGCAAGCACGAATTCCGGACTTCGAGGCAGTAATCGATGTCCTCGCGGGGCATCTTCGCAGAGCTAAACAATGTCATCTCAGTCACACAAAAGTACGTGCACGTCGCAATACCTACTTATTACGAAGGGTACACAAGACGATCGCCACAATTCGAGGACTCAACGGCACCGTACGACTACCCACAAGAGGTTCTGAAACCCTTGAGGCTTTTTCACTGTTCATTTTGACTTCCAAGAAAACGATCATCGAGCAAAGGAATTCTGCGCCATGGGTTGCAGGGTATTCTTCACAAAACGCGAGAGCAGCAACGTCCAAGGCGAATGTAAAAGGACGCATTTCCAACAAACATTCCAATACCTAGAGTATTAATTTAGGTATGTCACACAAACCAAGCCTGACCTCGAGGTTTTGCGCAATGTCTAGGATCGGGGGCTCTCCACGTAAAAATCACGGAAGGCATCAGTAAGGTATGTAGGCTCGATTTGCCATAAGCGCTTGAATACCACATGGTAATTGAGGTGACCAGCCAAGAACGTAGCCAACAGTTTGCGGGAGTATTCCAGGCTGTCGTCGTTCCAGTTGGAATTCTATATGTTGTTTCAGGCTACGCCATTTAGAAGCAAAGATCGACAACATACCGGCACCTGCAACAGCCCCATGTGGACGAGCTCGGCGCTAATTTTGAGGGCTTTGTCAAGCATTTCTCGCACTTGTGTACGGATATCCGAATTCTCAGAGTCCACCAGTCGCACGAGGGTCTCAAAAGATCATGAGAGTTCCATGTATGCCCCTGTACATTCGCTACAAACGATTTGATAGGCGGACTCGCTATGGCCACATCATCCACAGTGACTGACACGAAATTGAAAGTGTCGCCAGGTAGAAACAACAAAGCATCGAGGAGTTTCAGTCGCTATGGCGGGTTTTAATCCTAACATGTTGGACAGATCGTGATCAACCGAAGATATAAACGTAGTGAAAGACTTACGAAGCTGCTCAGCGCTCGCACGAGCGCCCAACATCGCATAAGACGGTACCTTCCGCAGCCAAACGAGTAAAGCTGGACACAATCTCCACTACTTGGTTGTCCCGAGGAAGGCTCGCGTCGGATATTCCAAACCGCGTGAGTAGGGCATGAACGACCTCTGCGCCACCAGTGATGTCTGGCCTCAACTGGATCAAGGTTCGCACAATTGAGGTGCCAGGTGGTAAGCTGAGAAGAAGTCATAGGTATTGGTAGGGGTAACATGCTGAGTACCTACCTCAAGTTCATGAAAATTCGTAAGATAGGAGCCGCTGTGTTAATCGTACTTGGCTTGAGTAGCCACTGAGTGCCTTACGTTGCGTAGCATCCAGAACGGGTGCCTCAGACTCCAGAGGGAGATGAGTTTGGCCACTTGTTGAGGGGAGAGATGCCACACACATTGCGTTGGAATAACGAGGCCTCATGTAACTTCGGGTGCCTGTTACCACATAAGTAACTGCTTTTGTGGTCTAGTACAACCTGTCAGCTGAGGGCCTTTCATTTCACGCATGGGACAAATGTGTGCTATGTAGTAAGTATGCTACCACCTTTGAACACAAGAATCTGCTTATTACCTTTGGTTGAGAAGAACTATGTGCAGGGAATTACTTCACAAGTTGATCTCGAGTTGGCCAATCTGATCACTCTACCCTATGTTGTCTCGAAGTGGAACGGAGGCTGCGCATTCTGCGTGGATGACCCTATCGCCTCTATGTAGCCCCGAACGGCGAATGTTTCCCAAGACCTCGGCAAGTGTCCTGTTCCATAAACACATTCTGTCGAGTAAGTAAGACGTTCCAGTGATAAGGCCCGAGTCTAAGGTAAATGAATAGGGATGCCCTTCTTTGTACTTCTTCAGAATCCGCCAGCGCCATGACAGGCCATGACCCCCAGATTCGCGTGGGATTACAATGCCCACTGGTAGGTCGACTTCATCTCCACTACCGCCCGCGTGCCCACTTAAATATGGGCTTCTATTTCGCTTCTCACCCCTTCTCTCGCTCTCTTAGTGAAACAGTCGACATGGGCGGTGGGCTTGTTGCTACTGGCGGCGTCCAAGATGCGTCCTTCGCACACCTCCTCGATCCCAAGAGGAAGTGGTACAACAACAAGCGGTCAGCCTGGACTTCCTGTCGTCTACCTTGTACAGCTACTGACCAGTGTGTTCTATAGGCTCATCCTCCTCGATGCCTGGATTGTCCTGTTGTGCGTCACTTGTATTTCCTTGCAGCAGCAATGGATCCTTAGTCACAACCCTTCAGCTTGATCACCTCTTCTACTGTTGGCTATGATAGTAGTATGATGAACGGTCTCCAATCCCTCCCCCAGTGGCAATCGGCCTTCAATTACCCCCCGAATGGAATGCTCGGCCTCCTGAACGCCATCCAGGTAGGCGGTCCTCTTTATCATTGACAACCATGATTTCTGATTGCCCATTGGTGATCTTAGAGCATTGGACTTTTGGTCGGTTGTCCCATCGCTCCATACTTCTCTGATGGCATTGGTCGTCGGAAGACAGTGTTCGTCGGTGCAGTGATCATGCTTGCAGCCACCGCAGTACAGACTGCATCACAGTCTGTGGGCATGTTCATCGCAGCTAGGTTCATGATCGGATTTGGCTTAGCCATCGCTGGTGAGTGTTCGCGGCTGTTTTGTAATTCCTGGATACTAACCATCGGCTCAAGGAAATGCTGCCCCAATGCTAATCACCGAACTAGCATATCCTGAATACCGCGCACAACTGACGTCTCTGTACAACGCCCTTTTCTTCTCCGGCTCACTCATGTGAGTAGACTCGCTACGCTTTTTTTATCTGATGGATATCGATGATTCTTCAGTGCTGCTTGGACTACATATGGTGCACTCAAGTTCAATAGCACATGGGCATGGCGTCTCCCGTCCTTGTTCCAGGGTATTCCGGCCGTGTTGCAGTTTGCACTTGTCCTCTTGGCACCCGAGTCTCCGCGTTGGTTGGTCAGCAAGGGCAAAGAGGCTGAAGCACTTCGGATACTGGCCTACTACCACGCTGACAGTAATGAGTAAGTGTACGTCGTATGTTTCAGGGTGCTTGTCCAATATGCGGAAAGGCAGGACCCCCTTGTTCAATTCGAATTCGAGGAAATCAAGGCCGAAATCAAATTTGACTCCGAAGGTAGTACGGTTCATCAGGTACTATATTGACTTCTTGTGCTCATGATTTTTCTTTAGTTGCTGCTAATGTCGGATGGATGACCCTGGTTGCTACACCCGGCAATCGTAAACGCATTTGTGTCATTGTCGCGTTGGCAATTTTCTCCCAATGGTCTGGAGGCGGTCCCGTTATGTTCTATCTATACAAGGTTTTTAATCAAATCGGCATCACGAATCCAAGCACTCAGCTACTGCTGAACGGCCTCCTGCAGCTCTGGAATTTGTTCTGGGCGGTTCTAGCTGCCGTCTTAGTCAACAGGCTTGGCCGTCGATTCCTCTTCTTGTCTTCTGCCGGCTTGATGATGCTGTTCTACACGGCCCAGACTGTCTGCCTCGCTCAGTACTCTGAATATGGTACTCCAGCTGCAGCTCGTGCGTTTGTTGTCTTTGTGTTCCTCTTCTTCGCTGCGTACGATATCGCATTTACTCCTCTAATTATATCTTACACCCTCGAAATCCTTCCTTTCCACCTCCGCTCGAAAGGGTTTGGTGTCTTCGGTGTCGTCATTTTCCTTGCTGTCATTTTCAACCAGTATATAAATCCTTTTGCTCTCGACGCTCTCGGGTGGAAGTACTATGTAAGTCCGTTATGCTGGTGCGTCTGTGTTCTGTCAAACTGATCCCAAATGTAGCTGGTCTATGTCTGCTTGTTGGCGGTCGAATTCGTGTTCTTGTGGTTCTTCCTCGTCGAGACCAAGAATAGAACATTGGAAGAGACTGCTGCTGTTTTTGATGGCGAAGAGGCCCTCGAAAAGATACGCTCATCGGGGAGACACGTGTAAATTATCCGAGATTTCTTCCGACAAATAACCATGAAGCTCAATGTGCATATTTATACCCTGGTTCGACAATTCCTCTTATCTCATGCCTTTCGATGTGTTCAGTGTCTTATTCTTTAGTAGGTTGCCCATGCATGTATCGGTATACAATAGCCGCTCGTTCACGTTTAGCCTCATCGGTATTATCCGATTTTCTTGAGAGGATACCTGGGGGTGATGTGAAGGAAGTGTCGAAATCCCTCGGAGCCATGTCACCCAAGCGACAAACTCAAGGGATTGACTACGTGCCAATTGTGCCTGCCATGCACCATCCTCCAATGTGTACGCCCTCGCCAGTAGCTTACGCATCTGTCAAGTTGTTGAAGAACAATTACACAACGACAGTGGTATAATCATGCACGGTCTTGCCATCTTACAGGAACTGATGAGCATGAAACATGGTCGTATTCTTCATTGACGCCTCGCCACAGATAACACGATGCGGGGATGATATCATTCAAGGAAGGTCATTCCCTATCAGCACTTAATGGTAAAGCGAAAGATAAGAAAGCTCACCTCATTCGTACTACGTGCCGCTGTAGTAGGGGGGTACTAGGAGCGAGGAGGCAGTGCTTAGTCAGCGTCACCGCAAGCGATGGCGATGCAGTTGTCCCATCCATGTCGAATTTTCGCCATGTGTCATGCCTTTTATTCTGTGCGCCATCTTATGTAAAGTGCTTGGGTACTGATCATCAGAATTGATAGGCATGTACATAACACGATAGTGCCTCATCGATGCTTTGCCACAGACAATACGATGGGGGGAAATCAGCTTTTGTTATTCAAGGAATTCGGCCATCAATAGCTATCAACATTTAATGATAAAGCAAAAGATAAGACAGCCACTGTACGCCCAAGTACACAGGATCAATTTAGGGCAAGTAAAACGCTCGAATTTTTTATGCTGCTCTAGCAAAGTGTATTGTCGTACTAAAACATATATCGTACGTGAATTTCTACAATGTTGGATGGATCACATGCGGGCTGTTATGTCGGATATAAGCTATTTAAAGTAAAAAGTCCATCCAAAGACTCCAGTATTTTGAACCTAGTACAGGCCCCATTGGCAAGGAACCCGCAAGGCTCGCCTCGTCCGTCCGTGGTAGGCAGCTCGTCCAACCACGACAGAACGGAAGAACAAAAGAAAACCCCGACAACCAAAGACATTATGGTTTCCGGAACTCGCACAACACGGTGTATATCGTGTTGAATGCGGTATAAATTTCTTCTCGAACCTACGGCAAATAAAAAGTCAGCGGAGGTGTACACCTTCCACCGACTTGGGGGAAGCCTGGGTTTTCCTCTTACCTTTGCCCCAGTCAACACAATCTTGCCCGATACAAAGATCAGAAGCACAACCTTGGGCTTCAGCATCCGGTAAATCAGACCAGGGAACAGCTGTTCCACGTCAGCCCCCGCCGCTCCATTGCCATGCCATCGAAAACTGGCAACAAAAAAAGCGGAGGCTCACCTCAGGCTCATAACTACTGAACTGTCCGTGGCTGTACGCAAGACCCTCTAGACGTATAGGGAACTTGACATCACAGCTGCCCACGATGTTCTGTATTTTGAACTCTGCAAATTTGGCATCGAAGCCGAGCTTCTGGACGATTCGGGCGTATTTGCGTGATGCAAGCCTCGAGTCGTCTTCGCTCTTTGCACCCGTCACGACCATCTTCCCTGATGCAAATATGAGCGCGGTGGTCTTGGGATCACGAATGCGCATGATGACCGCGGCGAAACGCTATATCGTGCATCGGAGTGCACAGGTGCATAGTGAGAGAGGGAGGGCAGTACCCACTTTTGGATTGTATTCAGCATTGCGGGCGTGCAAGGCTATTGTTTTTAAATCGAGTTTGCAGTCAAGGTTTACTGTGGCGACAATGTTCTGGAGGGTTGGTACGATGCCCTCGACAGCGGTTATGTGCTGCTGCTCGAGCGTTAATGGTGCAGAAGGAGTGGCAGTAGTAGGTGCTGGGGTTGGCGCTGGCACGGCTGCGGGTGCGGGTGCAGGGGGAGGTGCAAGCACTGGCGCGGGTATGGCTGCAAGTGGTGGCGCAGGTGCAGATCCTGGTAGTGCCAAAGTATGCGCTGCTGCTGGCCGTCCGAATGTGACTTGTCGTGCAGGCAGAGCAAAGGACATGATGGCTGGAAAAAAAACTAGCGTGGGAAAATAAATCTGCGGGGAAAAATGGGAAGCAACCATGTCGTGAGCCGTCTTATATATGTCCAAATTAAATCTCCGCTCAAAAAGAAACTCCGCTCGCGCCACTCTGTTACCTGCGTCCACACTGGTCCCACGGACACCTGCAACGAAAGCTACACTAGACCGAGGTTGTCGAAACCTGGAGGCTGGTTGAGTTGGGCGCTATTGCGCAGCAACCTGTCGACATTCTCCCACGGACCACAATGAGTCACCAAACTAGATTAAATTGCTGTCGTCAAAGAGTTCATTGTACATCACAGGGTGTCATCAGGAAGTAAGTCGTACAGCCGTATGTGAAATTACAAACATAAAGGAATCAAGATGTAGAACAATCAAGTGGGGCAGAAGAGGAAAATGAGACGTTAGTGGGAGTTATACGTTTCATCGGCGCCTCTCATGGCATCTTCCATCATCCAATTAGCGGAGCACGTTCCTCATCGGACAAAAGGATAGTTCCACGCTGGCACTTGACACACAGACCGTAGGCGCCTTTCAACACGCAGAGGGTACTGAGAATGGCAAATGCAAGGGAAGACCAGTGGATGAAGGGATCTGGTTGGTGTGCAAAGATGGCGAAGAGTGCCCACGTGATGGCAACAGAGCCAGGGAGGTCACCTTCTGGACAGGCGAAGGCATACGCACCAGCAGTGCCCTCAAGGAAGAACCTGGGGGGATGAACGTGTTATACGATAGCCGATGGGACGGGTGTGTGCAACTCACAAGGCGAGGAAGACAAAGACCTTGGTCCACACACCTGCGGGGTGGGTGTGAGCATCGACGCCGAAGGCCTGGAAAAGACTGAGGATGACGAGGACAGTGGTCCATCCGTGCCACAAAGAGAAGGGCAAGTGCACGAATAGCTCGTCGCCTGCGGTGACGGAAGCGTGGTACTTCTTCACTATGTAGTAGATGTGCTGTAAGGCAGGGCATAGCATCAGATGGAGTCGCAGAGGCACTGCACATTAAACGGCAACATGGAACCTGCCACTTACCGTGACGGCGCTGCTGACCAACAAGGCGAAGATGAAGGCCACGACGTAGTGATGGGTGACCCATAGGTTGACGTAAACGGCATTGAGGACCCCAAGCAAGGGGAAACGCCAAGAGACACCATCGATGATGACCTTATTTCCTTGTTCGGTGAACTGATAAACGATCGTGCCCAGAAGCAAGAGGTGAATGAGGGTCCTGCAGAGCATGTCAGCGCCTGGGATGAGTATGGAGAGAGAAGCCCGCACCAGATCAAGAATGCCCAGGGTGCTGGAGTGATATATGTCTCTTTGGATGCATAGTAGATGTCGTGCGAAGTGGCAACGGTGTATATGTTCGACCCCAGGAAGAGGAAATAGACGAGGATGTTGACGACCTGGGTGACAGGGAAGGGTCGATATGGTTAAGTGGCAAGGTGCGGTTGTGGGCTCACCTTGAGGACGATGCCCTTCGTCCAGCGTTCTGCCATGGTGGGTGGAAGAGAGACGAGTGCTGAGGGTGGGTGGGGAAGGAAGAGGGGTGTTCGCGAGCGAGTGGTTTATGTACTCGGCTCAACCCAGGCTGGCCCCTGACAAACAACACCATCGCGAACTCACGTGCTGCTTGACATCATTACACCACCGCATATTCTTGCGCCCACCGCATTCAGTCGCGGTGGTTCGGGGAGTGTATCGAGCCCCCAAGGAGGTGCAGTATCCCTGCGGGTATGTGCAGGTGGGGGAGTCCTCTTGGACGAGTACCTGGTTAGGGAACTATCTATGGTCCATTTCCGCATCGAGCCCTGCGCTCTGATGGAAACGAGCACTGCCTGGGAGGGAACACGAGGCATGTGCAATTCGGCTTCGCACTTCGCTTCTGGACAAACGCTCGCCATATTCGAATTCTTCGCCTCAGTGTGTCCGTTTCATATCCCAACACCAACTGCGTGGACGAGAATGCTGCCCCCGTTGTGAGTGGTCGCTGTGACGCCAGCAATTACCTTCTGCCATCACGTCGGAACTTACCTTGTCCTCGGTCCTAGATTCCAAGGCAACAACAATTGATAAGGCCACAAAAGTGGCACCACATGCTATTTGCGGAGTGACATGTGACACGAAGAATGGGAGCCAAACAATTCGATACTATCAAATGGACCAGCACAGCGACCAATGAATCAATCACCGTGCAACTCCTCTAATGAACAAGCAAATCCCCATGAATTGGGAGATACCGTCGCAGCCGAGGAGCATGCTGATCCTCTCTATAGTGACCATCCTCCCTGTGCTAGGCCCATTCATTCCCCACGTTCAGAAAATAGTCGTCACCTATCGCAAATGAGTGGAGCTCATGATTGTCAGTAGAACCCACGAATGGAGAACATACCATAGATGGTGCCCGTATCATTGTTACCAGACGGATAATGGTTATTCACCGTCCCGTTAGATAGCGATTGCCAGGAAGGCTTCTCTGCAAGGTTCGTTGACCGCGTCGATCATCTTCAGGGGCAACGCAGTTTAATCATGCGTCTATGTGGGGGATCAATACCTTCCACGTGCCAGAAATTCAGCGAGCTGCATTGGCCCTGATGAGAGAGTATTCTCTTGAGCAGGAGACCCATCCACACTGTCATCGCCGCAGAGGTATCCGCGGGACGCATTGGCACCAGTGGCGCATCAAAGTCCCTATCGTGAAGCCATGAGAAACCAAAGTGTTGTGAACACCTTACGCACCACGGCACTACGCTGTCAAGAGGAAGGTTATCCAGGAAGTAAGTCGCCATCTTGCGCGAGGTCTCCGTTCTTGGTATGCGCAAACACCTTTCAAAAATTTACCAAGACCGCCCTATAATAACAGATTCGGAAACGTACTGTTCGCAAATCCACGGATACCCCACGCCTGGCCCAGGCTCCGGGTACCATTCTCGCTATACCTCTGCGCTGTAACTCGCCTAATTACCTCTTCGGTCGCCGCATTGTACTCCACGACGACCCGTTCAGCCTCACGTGGTTGCCCAACATTGCGTCCTGCCTGCATGCGATACCGCGAAGCAAAGAGGTTCATCATACTATCGATGCCAATGACCCGGACCAGCGTCGCGTCTGGGTTGTCCTACAAACGCTTGCATCCCACTGCGTGGTCGAACCGCGCAGCAAGGTCTGCAGCGAATGCACTCAACGCCTCGAGGTTCGAGTACATTAATCTTTGCTTCGGTTCTTAACCGAATAGGTAAGTCAGGCACGCGACTGATAGACGCCCGCCTCTGGTGCTATCTACTTATGGAAGGTACGCACAATAGGAGGGCCCGCAGGAATGGGTCGCATCCGACGTGGTTCTTCACTTCCAGCGGTATCTCTGCTGTACGCCAACTTCGCCCTAGTCCGAGGCTAATCCACATCTGCGTCGCCCGCGCCAGGGCAAAGCTGTTGCCGTGCATTGATCTCATACAGCATCGGCGGAAAAAAGCCTGTCGTTCACAGATCCATAGAGAACCATTCCCACTTCCCGATCGTGCGGTCACTAGTGTACTGAGGATACCGCGCAGGTGTGTGTTGGACAGAGGAGCAATTTCCGAGGGATAAGCGGCGAATACAGGTGACACTGGATATGTTTGGTCTTGTCTCTGCCCCGGAGACATGCTGTTCCAGAGTTACAAAGAAGGGCAGCAATGCTAGGAGAAACATCAATTCTCTCGAAAACATTGTTTATTGTTGTAGCAGGCATCAAACCGCGGATCTCATCGCAGACCTAGGGGTTTGCCGCTGCTCGAATGTTGCGTCGATGGCTCGAAAGTAGCGCATCGCTGCGAGTGACTTCCCATATTTTCCCTGCACACAATACTACAGTATTTACAAGTAGAGAACGTCATGAGCATGAGATATGCATATAGGGGATATGGTTACTTAAGATGGAATTAGCAAGTGACAAGTAAACCTCTTTTGCGCTATCAAACAACGCAACTCTCTCTAGCTCATCTCGGGTCAATAGAGGTACAGTAGTAACTTGGAGGCTTAAAATATACTGAAGGCAAACAATTGACGTCTGACATGGATCTAGGAGAGAAAAATAAATAAATGACATACATGAAAATCAGTTTCCTCGATTCTTCATGCCCTACCGACGTCGCTCGCCAAAGTGTGCTTCAAGTATATGACGCAAAAAATTATGACGCGAGACTGTGAGTGGGCAGTCGCCCCAATGACATCGGATCTCCTCCTTTCGTTGACCCTTGATTCCGTGTATCGCCTTAAAATGGGTGGATAATTTTTTTCTTTCAATGTCCCGGTAGCAGGGCAATGCATCATCTGCACCCTTCCACTGGCAACATCTTGGGATGGGGCCGGTGAAATTCTGTCATTCAAGACAATACCCCATCAACGCCTATTGATCAATTATGAGGTAGGACAACGCACAGTTCTCAAGGCACCGGTCAGCGAAGACTGGCTGCGTAGGTCAGTTAGCGGCAGTGAAGCCGAATAAAGTCAACGCACCTGGTCGGTGGCCCATTGTAGTGTTGTGGCCGCTCCGTGAAAGCCACCTCCGTCGCACCACTCGGTGCACCCGGCCAGTAATCGTGGTGTATCTGCTGTGTCTGCTGCATGGAAACCATCTCTGTCGCACCACTCGGTGCACCCGGCCAGTGGTCGTAGGGCACCTGCTGTGTCTGCTGCATGGAAACCATCTCCGTCGTACCACTCGGTGCACCTGGCCAGTAGTCGTAGGGCACCTGCTGTGTCTGCTGCATGGAAACCATCTCCATCGCACCACTCGGTGCACCTGGCCAGTGGTCGTGGGGCATCTGCTGTGTCTGCTGCATGAAAGACGTGCCTGCCGCACCAGTCAGTGCAACTGGTGGGTTGTAGTAGACTCTTCGCTGCATGGAAGAGTCTATGTCGCATCAGTCAGTGAATGTGGTCAGCTTTAATCATGAGCGCATCCATCGCGCCATCAGGGACCTCCAGAAATAAAGTTGTAATCATGGGGAGGGCGGACAAGATGGCAATGTACGGGAGGGCTGGCTGGAGGCTTCTGAAAAGACCCGGGAGGTCTCTCCAAGAAAGGCAGATGATATGGTGAAATGTGCTAGTAAGCTCTAGAGAGCACCTGTTAGCTGAGTTCGCGGACTGAGCGAGGTTGAATCTGTTGGAGGGCTCTGGGTGTAACATGTGTCACATAACTAGGTCCCGTGTTCAAGCGTTATCGCAGATTGGTGCATCCGATGCCTTCGTGAGATAGAGAATCAAGCCGCACAGGAGCGTGGAGGGCTTGAAGAACAATCATATCATGGAGGTCTCAAAAACTTGCTTACGAGGTATGCGCGTCGACTCACTTTCTATCGCCGGACCTGTCGGTTACTGTACTAAATGATCGTGGGGGCTTGCCTAACCTGAGTGACACACCTATGCCTGAAAAACCCTCCATCTGCATCTTCGTCCCATATGTATCTCTTGGTGCATATCGGTCACTCTCGGAAATAAGAACTATCAGATGGGAAATCAACGAAGTATCAGTGCAATCTTCAGGGATCAGCGCCAATCATTCGTGTCTTCTCGTAACTCGGGCACCACAACAACCCAGAAAAATCATTCACAAGAGCGACTGGTGGAGCTATGCATTGCGGAGGGGCGACCACCACCTTTGGCCTCATCGACTATCCAGATCACCACATGGAGGGATTGATATGGGCTGATTTGGTTGGATGGAATCGGCTCTACTAGTCGATGATGCCGCATTGTGAATGGTGAGTACGAATATTCCTACCTCTTAATGGATGGACAATTGAACAAGGAAAATCACTTCACAGTTTGGCGATCCCGACCGAGCGTCCTCAATGATTGATCGACTATCTGCTGCAGTCGCAACTAATGGGTGGGCACGAGCGACCTGATCGGGCGGTCCTGCTCCCTTCCCGAGTTAAAATGATGCTCAGCTGTCGGGTTAGGACGTTACTATGCTTGAAGACACCGCAGGCCGTCGATTACCTCTTGGGGGGTGGCAATCACTGGCGCTTCCATCGGAAGGACATTACGAGATTGACAACTACTCCTGAATGCTGACAGCCATCGTGGGCGAGGGTTGCATGGGCCTTGCCACTCAAAGCGCGGAAGATGACTATTGTTCCGGGTCTCGATAGAGGAGCACTACAATGAACGTGAGTTCGAATTCGATTAGAGCGTTATTCGGCTGTCCTATATGAATTGTCCTACCTATCGAGTCTGCGCAGGCTTCAGCTTCAACGATTGGTATTTGGAAGCAGATCGATAATGGCTACCAATGACGATGCGCGCGGCGAGATCGCTGACAGCGGTCTTTATTCCGTTCTGTTTGTCTGAAATTCGCGGGGCGTACAAATATTCCCAGACCGAAGCGAAGGGGTGCATGGTCGAAAAGGAACGACCACCTCCATGGAGTCTCTGATCCTTCTATTGAAACTTTGAAATTTCTCGTTAATGTTGAATCTCGGAGCATCGATCGACACTTATCATTTCAGAAAGGTATGGATATATACATAACGACTTGAAGTGCTGAACATCATGAGCATTACATTTCTTTGCACAAGGGAAGTTTGTCCTGGTCATATGGGGGAGGGGGACAGCAAAGTTCGCGTTCGAATTCTGTTTCTGCAGGCCGGAGGCAGTGACCCGAAAATTTTCAAGGGTGACTGAGTCGTGACTCGGCGACACCAATACCCACGGGGAATAGCAGAACTAAGACGATCCGACGCTCCGTACATCTCACTTTGCGGAAATCTTACATTCATAGTCGAATGCCGTGCCTCAGACAATATGAAGCAACTCGTTCGGAAGATGGTCACAACTTCAAGCTTCAAATCTCAGGGTGTTCAAGTTGCTACTTTATTTGCATCATGAAAAGCAAGGGTTACGGCAGTAGCTGAAGTGTGTACAGGCCATGAAAAGGAATTTCAGTGCTTTGAGGTGGACATCATGCATCGTCGTTGTAGGGTCGTCCTGTCCGTCGGCATTATGTACTGTGATGTACACTGTACTTCGAACAAACACTATGCTACACTGGGCTAATCCGCCATTCAAGTTAGTACGCCGTTTATTCTCCGGTCAATGCGTAGTTGTACTATAGATCAACAACCCGGTAAGCCGGCCAGAGCGTGCTTAGTGCATGGGAAGCTAACTACTCTTCTAGATGAGCCAATGGTGTACAGACTGACAACCGATTCGCGGTGAAAGATCCAACGTACGATATACCACGACTAATAATGCGTGTTGCTCTATGCCTGACCCCGACCTCAAGTACTGCTGTCGCTATACCCCTAGATCATCTACTGTCTCCGCATTGTACTCCACGACATGGAACGATGGCCCGTTCAGCCTTACATGGTCGAGCAGCCTCTTGTTTGCATGCCACATCACACGAGGATCCCTATCAACGCATAGAGAACAAAGAACACCTCCAGGTTCATCATAGTATTGTGGACGAACAACGCAGGTTCGGGGTTGTCCCAGGTACATGTGCATCCCACAATGGGGGTGAATCGCGCAACAAAGTCTGAAGCCCTGTACGAACGTTCTAGCGGCACGCCCCAACTTCATGTCTGACCCAATGCCGTATTCCCTGCGCCATGTCCTGCTGCTGCCGCACATCGAGCTCGTACAGTATTGCCCGGAAGTACCTGTTGTTCACAGGTCTTGAGAGAACCACTTCCACTGTCCGATGACGTGGTCAACGTACTGGGGATACCGCGTAGGTGTCATCTATCTGCCGATGATCCTGCTCAACACCTCCTAGCATGACTCCGCAGACGCAGACGCAAGAATGATGAGCTACTACTACACCGGTGGCACGGGCCTCCAGAGCTAGCGGCGAGGTGGACACCGCGTACGCAGCAAGGTTGAATGGCAGTTCTTAAAGGTCACAATGTGAGAAATCAGGACGAACATAGTACAGAAGACTCGATATCCTATCTCAGGTTTGTGTTCCGTGCATACTGCAGGATCTTGTGACATCGCTATGATTATCGCTGCAAATTATCATGCAGAGATGACATGACAAGGTCAGCGAAGATGGATCACCGATTTGGACAGCCGTCATGCAGAACGTCATTGAAAAACAGCCCGCGGCTCTTGGGACAGTTAGGTGGGAGAAAGAAGTGAAGATTAGAAGTGGCCCGGTGAGCTGGGCCTTCTGCGGGTGAAAAGATGAACCAGGTGAAACAGCTGGAATCATACTTGTACAAAAGGAGATGAGTTGAAGTGATAGGGGGAAAAGGTGCATACCGTGTTGAAGCTGACTCCAGTCACGGTGGTAAGTCGACGCCGAGTGCGGATAGGTCCCGTATTAAGCCTTCAAGCCTCAAGCTTCAAGGTACAGCGAGTATATATTCTGCGTAGTGTAAATTGATTGAATAGAAGTTGAGTCCCTTCGCCCTTGTACCTCTGAGTGCCTAAGCTTGCCAGCCATCCTCCTTACCCCCTCAGCCGCATCGCTCAGCCGTATCGCACTCGTTATCTCAACATATCGAAACGTCCGCGTCATCGTCATCCGATTGCGCAAAGACGCTTGTAAAAAGGAGTCACTGGGGCAGCTCGGCTCCGTCAACGCCTATGTTTCTCATTGGCATTCCGGTGGCACATGACACTATTTGCGGGGACATTTGACACGTTGAACGGAACTTCGAAATTTGAAATTTTTACTGTTACGTACTCCTATTAGTATCTCTGTTTGTCTCTGTTTGTGCCGGCGAGGTCTGTTGGACCATGCAGTGGGCCGTACTATCTTCAGTTCATATGTTTCATTTTGGTTCGTATCGATACTATCAAATCAACCAGTACATTGACGATTGGCGCACCGGCCAATGAACAGGAAAATCCCCATGAATTAGGAGATACTGCCGCAACCAAGTTCACTTCCTGGGGCGATCTCATGATCCTCATAGTGACCCTGAAAGAACCCATCCCCTCAGAATGTGCAAATCCCATCTTGACGAGCTCGTCCCCCACTTTCACATAATAGTAGTCGCCTGTCGCAAATGAGTGGAGTTCCTGATTGTCAGTAAAACCCACGAATGGAAACATACCATAGACGGCGCCTGTATCATTGTTCCCAGAAGGATAATGGTTGTTCACCATCCCGTTAGATAAGAGCGATTGTCAGGAAGGCTTCCGTGCAAGGTGCGTGACCGCATCGATGATCTTCAGGGGAAACGTGGTTATGTAAACGCAGTTTAATTGTGCAACCTGAGGGTCAATACCTTCCACATGCCAGAAATTCAATGGTCCTGTGAAAGGGAAATTCTCTTGTTGTGCGAGGAGTAGGGGGTTCATGCACACTATCGTCGCCGTAGAGGTATCAGCGGGACGCATTGGCACCAGCGGCGCATCAAAGTCCCTATCATGAAATCATGGGAAATGAAAGTGGTGGAATACACTTTACGCACCATGGCACTACGCTGTCAAGAGAAAGGTTATCCAGGAAGTAAGTCGCCATCTTGCGCGAGATCTCCAAGTAGCTCATGTTCTTGGTATGTGCAAACACTATTTAAAATTTTACCAAGATCACCCCATAATAACAGATCGGGACTCAACGTACTGTTCGCGAATCCATAGATAATACCCCGCGCCTGGCCCCGACTCCAGCTACTGTTGTCGCTATTCACGAACGGTCATGAATCCCACATCGCGTTCGAGGTGGTTCTTCACTTCCAGTGGCACATCTGCTGTACTCCAACTTCGCCCCAGTCCGACTATTCAGTCCGTGTCCGCGTCGCCCGCGCCAGGTGTGTGACGAACCGCGTATTGAGCTCGTAAGGCAGCACCGCCGGAAAAAGCCTGTCGCCCACAGGTCCGGAGAGAGCCATTTCCACTTCCCGATAGTGTGGTCAGTTCAATACTGGGGATACCGCGCATGTGTATGTTGGACAGAGGAGGTGTTGAGCAATTTCTGAGGGATAAGCGGGGAGTAGAGCTCAGGTGGCCAGACAAGACTGGATTCGTCTGATGTAGTCTCTGCCCTGGAGAAGTGCAGAGTTACAAACAAGGGCAGCAGTGCTAGGAGAAACATTAGTTCTCTGGAGAATATTGCTTACGTAGCAGGCATCAGAGCTGGTATCTCAACGCGGATTTAGTTGCCGGCTCGAACATGACTCGAAAGTTGTGAGCGACTTCCCAGATTTCCCCTGTACACAGTGGTGACACCAGTGGACTGCAGCATTTACAAGAACATGGCACGTTCTGAATTTGGGTGTAACGGAAGTCGGTAGTCACGGTAGTCCGTTCTCGATTAGAGGTTGTTCTTGGGTGGCTCAGGAAGAACTATCCTACGTCCTTATGTAAGTACTTTCTCGTGCGGCAGGAGAATAAACGAGTATTTACATAAAAGGGGAGAAAGAAACAAGAGAGTAAGTAAATCCGAGGCGTTAAGATTCGGAAGTCGTTACATTAAGGCTATCGTTAACACTAATCAGAAAGCTCCTTAGCCTGTCTCGCGTCAACAGAGGCGTAGTAGTAACTTGGAGACTTAAAATTCCACTAAAACAATGAATGACATACATTAAGATCTGGTTCTTCAATTCTTCGCGGCTTTACGCCGCTTATTGCCAAGGTGTGCTTCACGGAGGTGTCGCACGAAATTATGACGCACAACTGTGCTTTGGCAGTTGAGCCATCTACATTTTATTTTGGTATTTCTTTTCATGTCCTTGATTTCGTGCACCCTCTTAAAATGGTGGGGCACACCGGCGTGGGTGATGGGAGTGTTGCACAGCATTCCATTTGCGCCCTGCCACTGACATACCGTGATGGGATGGGTTAAATACTGTTATTCAAGAAGACAATGTTCCATCAATGCCTAATGGTCAAGCACGAGGTAGGACAACGCACAGCGCTCGGGACATTTCCAGGGGCATTGGCCAGCGAAGACGGGCTGCGTAGATCAGTTGGCGGCGATGAAGCCGAATGAAGTCAACCCACCTGGTCGTTTGCCCGTTGTAGTGGGGCACCTCCCCCGTCGTACCACTCGGTGGAATTGGCACAGAGTTGTACTGGGGTGGCTGATGCAAGTGAGACCCCTCCGTCGCACCACTCTGTGCAGCTGACCAGTCGTGGTACGTCTGCTGTGTCTCCTGCGTTAATTGCACATTTGTTGCACCATTATGTGCAACGGAGTAGAGATTCTGCTGCATGGAAGAGTCTCTGTCACACAACTGAGCGAAGAAGCAAGTGGACAGCTTGATACATGAGCGCATCCATCGAGCCATCGTGGGAGGTCTCATGGGAGGGCATGGCGCATACATCTCGCCGGATAAAGAAGCGAACTACGCATATTCGGGAAAGACCCAACTGGATATATCAGAACCTCGCAAAACGTGTTAGTAATCTCTGGAGAGCACCTGTTAGCTGGTTTGGCGGACAACTGGGCAACTGTGACATTTATCCAGAGGCTTTTGGTTGTGCTCACTCGGCATCTCTGGGTCCGATGTCGATGTATCCGATGCATTTGTGCAATAAACCTTGAGGGTACATGGAGGGCTTGAATACATAAATCCGGCGTCTGGCGCTTGTTTATGCAGGGTCTCAGGGGGATCTATAAAATGACCGTGAGGGCTTGCTTAACTTGAGAATCAGAGAAAAACTCTGCATTGCCTTCCGCTTGCCCATACGCATCTCTTGGTACATCACCGGCCAGCCGAATGAAACCGTTTAAAAGGACACCAAAGGACACCCCGGAAGTCAGAGGAACGATCAACCAAGTCTTTGTGCAGTTTTCGTGGAATCAGCGCCAACCACCCCATAACTTGTGTATCCAACAGCCCCCGACCAGCCGTTCACAAGGGCGATTGGTGGAGGTATGCATTGCAGAGGGGGGCCTCACCACCTTCAGCCCCATCGATTATCCCAGATCACCGCATGAAAGGAACGTGCTCTGATTTGGGCTGATTTTGTTTGGTGGAACCCGCTCTATTGGCCAACGGTGCTACCTTGTGGAATCGTGAGTACAAGCATTCTTACCTGTTAGTGGATGGATATTTGAACAATGGAGATTGCTTCACAGTTTGTGGATCCCAGCCGAGCACCCACAATGATTGATCGACTATCTTCTTCAATCGCAACTGATCTGTGGGCACGAGCGACTTGATCGCTGTCCTGCTCCCTTCCCGAATGAAAATGACGTGCAACCATCGGGTTAGAACGGTTACTATTCTTGAAGACACCGCAGGTCCATCGATTGTCCCCAAGGACTGGCAATCACCGGCGCTCCCATCTGAAGGGCATTACGAGACTGTCAGTAGTGTCAATCACTCCTTGAGTGCTGACAGTCGTTGCAGGCGAGGGCTACATGTGCCTTGCCACTCAAAACTGCACCCGCTTTATGGGCGTCGAGATGAATATTATTCCATTCAAGCCCCAGGTCTCGATAGAAGAGCCTGCACTAGAATGAACGTGAGCATCGAATTCGATTGGAGCGCTATCCTTACCATGATGAATTGTCCTCCCTACCTGCGCAGGTTTCAGCTTCAACGATTGATATTTAGAACAAAACGACAATGGTTACCAATGACGATGTACACGGTAAGATCGCTGACGACGGTCTTGGGTTCGTGCTGTTTGTTTGAAATTCGCTGGGCGTACGAAACACATTCCCCGGACCGACGCGAAGGGTTCGTAGTCGAAAAGAAACGGCCACTTCCATGGAGTCTTTGATCTTTTGAAACTTGGAATTTCTTGTTGACGTTGAACGTTCGAGCATCGATCGACATATGGTTCTCTAAGCTTCAGAGTCAAGTGTGGATGTATACATAACCATTTGAAGTGCTGAACGTCGTGGGCGTTGCATTTGTTTGGTACACGGAGAAGTTTCCTGGTCGTACTTTATATACAATTTCTACAGGCCAGAGGCAGTGACCGTAAAATTTTCAAGGATGACTAGGACACCGACAGGCGGTCCCTAATAGTCCCTAATCCGAGCTAATCCGACGCGCTTATATAAGATGCTCTTCGCATTGACCAAGATTTTTCGTCTAATTCATCGTCATGGTTGAATGAGACTTATGACCCAGGAAATGAAGCAACGCACATGGAAGACAGTCACGGCCAACTGCAGCAGCCGCAGGTTCGACGACGCTGTAAGCGCAGGCTGATCCAGCACTTCCTCTCCAAGGTCATCAACAAGGCGGTAGGCCAGAAGCTACGTCTAGGTTCAGTGCTGCGGTAAGTCGTGCTGTATGACATCAGTTAATTAGATGAAGAGATCTCGTTCCCATCCGCCGTGTCCCTTCCAATACAAGTTCTTATGCCCCGCCCGGCTCGAGCCATTACCACCAGCAGAGAGTGCTGTATATGGTCGCCCCACCAGCCGGAGCTGATCCGCATTTATGGCAAGTATTCAATGCCGTCGATACGAATCGTTGAAATCATCGTTCAGGAGCTCTGAGTTTGACTAAGTTACAGAATGCGTTGGTCTATGGTGCGATCTAAAAACGTTGGCTGTTTTGTGCGCTAATCGCGGTGCTGGTTGACCAGAAACCGGTCCAGTGAGTTGGTTCATGTCTGCCCATGGGGCTCTGATCGGCTGATCCAGCAATTCATAGGATTCGATTTGGACACCGTCAAGATGCTGATGACATGTTTGTGAGTTTCATATCAATAGGTATTTTGGGTTCGTTTAGTCACATCGATGACCAGGATGTCGATCGCAATGGGACAATTGGATTCAATGATTTGTCCGGGTAACCATTTTGAACTTCACGATCGTCATACTGCAAAACAGAGTTTGCTGGGCTATGGAAGTTCATAGCAGAGTGGCAAGGTGTTTTCAAACACTTCGATAAAGACCATTCAGAGACCATCGAAGGTCGAGAGCTGGCGGAAGCTTTGCGGACCTTTGGCTATCGTCTCTCGCCCACTCCATCCTCCAGCCCAAATGTAATGTCCCACCAGATAACCAACATCGGCGTGTTTTTGCTTACAAATTTCTCTCGCCGACAAGTCACGTGAAATGGCATTCGAGGACGAGGATCCGGGTAGTGGGAAGATGGTATTTGTGGGGATGTTATTATTAGCTTCAGAGACCGCGACAGCCTATGGTCCTACGCCCGCCGCCCGGAATCACCTTTGACTAGTTCATCCGCGCATGCATCACGGTCAAGACGCTCACCAAAGCTTTCCAGAGGTAAGTTTTCATTTCTCCAGAATTCACTGCGACAAACTTCTCCAAACAAGACCAAAATGAAGGAGATCGCTGAGGAACCACCGTTACAAAAGCTGTTGTCACTGTCCTCGCATATTTCAACGACTCGCGATGACAGGCTACCAAGGATGCGGGTGTTATTACTGGTTTGAACGTCCTTCATATTATCAACAAGTCTACCGCTGTTGCTAAGCTTATTGCATGCGGTCTCGGCACAAAGGTCTCTGGTGAGCGCGTCCTCACATGACATTCACTTGGCTGGTGAGGACCTTGACAACCACCCTACAACTACTTCGTCCAGGAGTTCAAGCGCAAGCACAAGAATCACATTGGCCACAACTACCATACGCACGCACGACAACAGCAACGACGACGGCGATAAGTGCCGTGACTGGCACACTCCACCACCTCCCTCTCACGTCGACCACCACCGCCCGTATGCACGACAATGAAAACGGCGATGGCGACGGCAATGAGCGCTGTAACCAGCACCACTTCACCTCTCCATCACCTCCCTCTCGCATCCACCACCACTACCGCACGCACGAACGTCGTCGGTGGCGATAAGTGCCGTGATTGCGGCCACCACTCCACCACACCATGCATGACGATGGCAACGGCGACATGCACGCAGCTCGTCCACCACTATCCATCACTTTCACATAGATCTATTATGTATTTACATAGCATATTTGAAGTAATGATACATGGTTTCAGTTGGAACAAATGACTTGTATATATTTCATACCCTGGGGTAAACCCACGAAGGGTTGGTGCTGTACCCGTGCATGATACGGGTACAAGGGCAACGGGTATTTGCGGGTACGGGTACGGGTGGGCCTCTTGGGTATACCCCTGCCAAACACTAGGACTTGCTGTCAACATAAGTTGGATCCTCTGGATTTGGAACTCTGTGCATTCAAGTATGGGGCAGGTGGCAGCACTCTAAAAAAAAGGTGGCTTTCCTAGAACAAATTGAAACATTTCAAAAAAAAACCCCCCATACTGTCTAAAATAATACATTTTGGGTACTTTCCATCCTAAATTTTTTATGATCTCTGGCATGAAATTCAGAAGAAGAAGAAGAAGAAGAAGAAGAAGAAGAAGAAGAAAGGTGAATGTCAAACTTTTCGAAGAACCCGAATTCATGATCTCTTGGAACCAAGGTGGATTTCTCGAATGTGCCGCACAAAGTTGTGGCGGCCGATCATCTCTCCACAGTTGTCCCACCGACAAAGGATTTTCTCCTTCCGTCCTTTGTTTTTTATTCCATGGACCGTCTTAAAGTGGTCAGGCACCTCATCATGACTGATAAGGCTACAACAGGGTAGTAGTGTATCCGTTCCCCACCACAGACAATACGTTCTGGGGAAGATAGCCATCTTTTGTCATTCAAGGGATACGATACTTGATCAGCACTTGTTGGTGAAGTAACAGGTAAGACGACGTACGGCCCACTTGAGAGCTTCTTCGGAAACATTTACATTTCCGAAGACATTAGCCAGCGAGGAGCTTGCGCTTGTGCTATGAAGACTGGTTGGCGGCGATGGCGCACAAGTAAGGACAACGCACCTGGTTCGTTGACCCTCATAGTGGCCAGCCCTGAGAGCTTCTTCGAAAACATTTCCATATCCGAAGACATTGTCCGATGAGGAGCTTGCGCTTGTACTATAAAGATTGGCGACGATGGCACACAGGTAAGGACAACGCACCTGGTCAGTTGACCCTCGTAGTGGCCTATCTCCTGTGAAGACATTTCCACTGAACCATTCCTTGTACAGGATTGGCATTTATATACTATTCATCGATGGCCAACGACCTCCAAAAGCGAGATTGAAGGAGGGCGGGAGGCAGCGGTATGGAGGGGAGGGCTGCCAATGAGGTAATGTGCAGGAGGGGTGCCAATTTGGGGGGGTATGAGACAGACCTCTCTCCAAGAACGGAAGATGATGTGGGATGTCATCATAAAATGTGTGCTAGTAAAGGCACCTGTTAGCTGGGTTCGCGGACGACTGTGCAACAGTTGCATTTTTTTGAGGGCTTTTGGAGTAACATGTGTCGCACAAACTAGGCACTTCCGTGGTTCACCCAAAAGCTTGCTTATGCTCCAGTACTATTGGGTATCCCCGTTGGTCATCACAGAAGTGGACCGGTCAGTGTAAATGATCGTGGGGGCCCGCCTAACTTGAGAGTGACACACCTAAGCCTGGAAAACACTGTCTGCATCACTCTCCATTATGTACCTCTTTGTGCGTCATCGGCCACCCCGGGAAGTTAGAGGAACTACCAGATGGGACAAACGGAAGTATCTGTGCAATCTTCTGGAATCAGCGCCAATCACCCATGCCCCCTTCTCGTAATTCGGGTGCCACAACAAATCCAAAAAACCATTCACAAAGGCGATTGGTGGAGCTATGCGTTGCAGAGGAGCGACCGCCACCTTCGGCCTCATTGACTATCCCAGATCACCGCATGGAAGGAGTGATATGAGCTGGATGGAACAGGCTTTACTAGTTGATGATGCTGCGTTGTAAATCGTGAGTACGAGTATTCCTACCTGTTAATGGATGGATATTTGAACGAGGGGAATTGCTTCACAGTTCGAGGATCCCGACTGAGCGCCCTTGATGATTATTGATCGACTATCCGCTTCAATCGCAACTATAGGATGGGCACGAGTGGCCTGATCGTGATCCTGTTTCCTACCCGAGTTAAAACGACGTTCAACCGTTAGGTTAGGACGGTTGCTATGCTTGAAAGCACTGCAGGGTCATTGATTACCTCTTGGGGTTGAATCGACAGGCGAAATAGAGGTCTGAACGACCCTAATCACTGGCGCTCCCCTCTGAAGGATATTACGAGACTGTCGACTACTCCTTGAGTGCTGACAGTCATTGTTAGCGAGGGTTACATGGGCCTTTCCACTCAAAGCGTGCACACGCTTTGCGCGTGTTAAGATGAATATTGTTCCGTTCAAGCCTGGGTCTCAATAGAGGAGCCTGCACCAGAATGAACGTGAGTGTTGAATTTGATTGGAGCGTTATTTTTCCCTACATGAATTGTCCTACCTATCTGCGCAGGCTTCAGCTTCAACGATAGATATTTGGAAGGAGATCGACAGTGACTGGTGCTGCCCGTTTGGTTTGTTTGAAATTCGCTGAGCATACGAAATATTTTCCAAGGGGTGCATTTCGTAGTCAAAAAGGAACAGCCACCTCCATGGAGCCTTTGATCCTATTGAAACTTGAAATTTTCGTTAACGTTGAACGTTGGAGCACCGATCGACAATTATCCTTTCAGGAATCAGAAAGGTATGGATGTATACATAACGACTTGAAGTGCTGAGCGTCGTGAGCGTTGTATTTCTTTGCGCCCGGGAATTCGAAGTTTGTTCTAGTCGTATGGGGAAGCAGTTCACGTTCTGTTTCTGCAAGTCGTTTGGACTCGGCGACACCGATACCCAAGGAGAATAGCAGAACTAAAACGGTCCGACGCTCTCCGCACATCTCACAGTGCGGAAATCATGCATTCATAGTCGAATACCATGCTTCAGACAATATGAAGCAACTCATTCGGAAGATGGTCACGACTTCAAGCTTCAAATCTCATGGTGTTCAATTTGCTACTTTATTTTGCATCATGAAAAGCAAGAGTTACGGCAGTAGCTGAAGTTACAGGCCATGGCAAACGAATTCAGAAAAGGGATTTCAGTGCTTTGAGGCGGACATGAGATATCATTGTAGAGTCCTGTCGACATTATACTTCGAACAAACACCATATGTGCTACTGAACCCTATCGAACCACTGTGGCACTTTCAAACCGAGTTCGGACTTTCAAGGAATTTAATCCGGTTCAGCGGCGATTGCACTGTATCTGAACTAAATGGTAGGCAACACCAATCCAAAGGAGTTTTCCTAACACTAAGAATGGCAATACGGCATCTTATTAGTGGGCAGTGCGGTGAGTGCGCGTCACAACGCGGTGAAAGAGGAATGGTTACTGCGACACCTACTAGAGATTGAGTGCCCTTTCAGCAGTTCATTATCCCGCCAACCTAGCAAGCCTGTTGCCACTTATCGCCTCCACGCTCATGATTGAATGACCCTGCATTGACAAGATTTTTGCGCATACTAAATATGCATATGTATGATGGCATGGCATTCATCTAAAATATCACCTTGTCTAACAAGGTCACTCCCACCCGAAATGTGTCAACATATTTTGAACGTCCGCGATGTCATGAATTTCACTGTCCGTTGGTATTCGTGCCATCTCCGATTCAATCACGATTGGTTAGCTGTACATCCATTCTTACTACGACCACTATGTTAATGCCTGTTGTGTAATGGCTTCCTGCCATTTCTCTTTTGATCTTTTATCGAGTACATCAAGCCGTTCGTCCTCAATCCGTAAGTGTTCGCTGGGGTGATGGGTAAATAAATGTTCATCGAAATCACGCAGTAGGTGCACGGTGTTTCTTCCGCGACTGCGTGATAATGCGATGTATGCGTTGAAAGGAGTCAGTTTGCCAGTCGGAGGAGTGCCGAGATCGATTATGCAATGCTCTATTGTTTGGGCTGGGGAACAATAGTTGGTGAACACGTATGCAGGCGTGACTGGAAGTTGTTGCCTGGTGACTGTAACTTTGTTGCCACTAGATGTCACAACGCTGAATGTCCTCATCAGGGGCGTAATCGGAAGTACTCCCGTCTCTAATCCTGGCAGCGGGTTGGCTTTGGTGCATATCATTCGCACAAGAATGTAAAGAGGTGGGTATTGCAGCACCTTCGTGAGTGAGGGTACAGTGCTCATCTCCTCTCGAGCATCGAGAATAATATCCACTATATGTCCGCGTGCTCCATTGGCAACATCAAGGTCTGTGGAAATGTTGAATGTCACCATTACTTCCATGCCAATCGCAATGTCCACTTCGTCAGCCAGTCCAGCCCATTTGCGACAGTTTCTTCCTCATCCTGTTTTCAGTTTTGCTGAACATGCCCCACATTCCTGTGGATGGTATCGTCTCACCTGCTATTGTGTTCGTGGACAACAGTCATCTCGTCGATGAATTATTCGCATACAGCAACCTTCGCGACATTGCCTCCTTTGCAGCTTCCAGTGCATGCAACGCTACTGTTGTGCATCTTTACCTAGAAAAATGCCTAAAAGAAATCACTATACCATTCTTTGCAAAGAGCAATATTTTATTTGAGATATTGCGCTCTTGTGATGCTGTCATTTCTGGATCCACCACTCTTCATTTCCTCCTAGCCAAATCTACCCCTTGGTTGCCTACGGATCTTGACATCTACGTGCCTCGCTGCCATGTGCATCACTTAGTGACCTTGCTCAACAATGAAGGGTATCAACTTGTCCACCAAGGCATTATTGACAACTCGCCTTACTCCCATTCCAAAATCAACACCATACTAAATCTCTCCAACAGCATCCAAAGGCTTGATGTTGTGGTCTCCCAAAAAAGCATGGGTCTACCACCTATTTTTCACTTCCACAGCACTGCAGTTATGAATTTCATCTTGCCTGATCACATTTTCTGTGCTTACCTGGCTCTCACGTTCCGTGGCCTCTCAATGGTTAATCCAGGACCCTTATATGTGGGTCGCTGTGGTCGTAACACTTTTAATGCTCTAAGGAAATACGCGGAACGGGGTTTTTGCTATATTAACCAGTGTGCTGAAGTGCATCAGTACAACATCTCATGCAAAACATCGCCACGTATGCTGGCTGATGGATGAGGCATGTGGGTGGATATAAAAAGACTCCCTCGTGTGTCTGTTTCCTCTAAAGACATTTTTGTGTGTTTCGGATGTATGGATGTTTGTTGGATATTAGGAGGAATGGTTTGCAATACCGAGTGTGCTTTGTTGACTCCTCAGATCACTGTAATTGAGGATGCTTCATAAGTCTGCACTAATTCACCTAAATACAAATCTGACACTCTCATGGAGGAATATGCTTGCCAGGCCAAGGTTCTTGGGGAGAAAGAATAGGCCTTATTAATTTGTGGAGAGTGAAATGGTTGGTAATCGGTAGATGACGATGTAACTGTACAGTGGGCCTTATGTGTTAGACAAGGTGTTTGCTGTCTGCGGCGGCGCTGTTCTAGTTTTGGTTCCCTACGGATTACCTGATATGCTAAATTATCTAAGATGGCCTGTTGCCACACTCGGACTTCCAAACCTCCACATGACCTTGACATTTTTTGACCCTGCAGCCAGACGAATAAAATATTTCTTGGTTACTCAACGCCTTGGTGCAAGGGGTAAACGATAAACTACTAGTTCCCGACTGCAAGCGCTACCCAGACCTCCAACTGCTGCCGTCAAACACTTGCCACTCATCTGATTGAAAGGTGCATCAGAGGAATTGGTCCTTGCTTCGGTCTAATCCCAGGGTTACCATCACAGGTAGAAGTATATAATGAAATACATCCAAGTGGCAGTATATGGATGAATAAGGGAACAATTGTCCACTGGCTACAGACACTTTGGTGAGGGTATTTCCCACCTGACCAAGGTCACTGGCAGAACACAGTGAGATGTACAGCAGTACCTGATCGCTGTAATCACTGGTGCTGCCCCTCCCCGTGTCATCCTCGCAATGCGCTCCCTTTTGGACTTCCGTTATCTCGCACAAGCTCCTGAGCTCAACGACAACGATTGCGCCATGCTCATCGCATCCCTTCAAGCATTTCATGACAACAAAGCATCCATCATAACAGCCGGTGGGAGAAAGGGAAAGAAGAACGCAATTGATAACTGGTACATTCCAAAGCTTGAACTCCTGCAAAGTGTCGTTCCCTCCATCCAAACCTCTGGTGCCCCTGCTCAATGGACGGCCGATGTAACAGAACATGCCCATATTGTTGTAGTCAAAAATCCTGCTTGCAGGAGCAATAATGTCGACATTGACCCTCAAATCTGTCGCCAGTTAGACCGTCTCAAGAAATTCTCGAGGTTCGAGCTCGCTACATCCCTGCAAGAGGTGTGGGACCATCACCAAGATGAAGATGATGAGGACTTCACCCCTGTCAACGCAGATGATGACACACAACTCTTCCAATCAGTTGCCAAACTAGGGCAGCCCAAACATTCTCCAGCTGACTACTTCGCAAAAGCTCAGGAACTGTTGGTTGCCCCTTGCGGATCAGTCCCAATTCCTCTCCGTACGTCTGTTGTTTGCAACACTGTGATTAACATAATCAAGGACCCGAAGATCAATCGCGCTCCCATCGACACTATCGCTACCGAGCATAATATCCCTGATCTCCACAGTGCAATTGGTGACTACCTCCAGCGGGAAGCGCAAAGGTTGTCACACCAGGTTGCAGGGCAACGTCATTCTACCAATACTTGCAATCTCCCGTTCTCCCACCTCACTGTGTGGCACGCTGTTTGCCTGCAGCAGAGACCATTTCACCCAGGGGGAGATCTCGACCCCACACACACTGTCATTGCTGCACCACCTTCTACAACCTGGCGCTATGGGTGTTATGACCCAGTCCTATTCAATACTGATCTGAGCAAGGAGTGGCCCACATCAGGGCTTGAAGGTAATTCCATATTCACGACTTCACCGGGACGTTGATCTAACACCACCTCGGCAGGCCATTGCATTGGTGAAATACAACTAATCTTCCATCCTGTGCCACCTCATGGTCAAAGACCTCACTGGCACGACAGATTCTTGGCATACGTTAGATGACTCGATATTGTACCTCAACATGGGAGTGAATGTGACCCGGTCACTTCAATGCATATCCTGCGTAGAGCAAAACGAGCAAGTGGTGAATATCTTGGCGATGTCATTCCCCTCAGTCACCTCCGAGCTCCAGTTAACTTGGTCCCATGATTCGGAAAGACCGCAAACAAGTGTTTGTTGTCAACGAATTCCATTGCATTATCGGAGGAATTCTGGCTGAACAAGTACTGGAACAAGGAGTTTTTCTATACACTTAACTGTACTCGTCCCACCTATGATTAGTTGAAATTTTACCTTTATTGATGACCACAAAAGTCCCCATCAGATCCGGCACTTCAATAACTTCAAGGCTATCTTGCTGACTAAGCGCTACTTCGCATTCACGACGACCTCTTGGGTGAGTGGGTAGGAGTCTGATAGCTGCCATGCAAAGGGAGTGGCACACAGATTTCTTTCAAAAACTTAGCTCTACAGCCGCACCTCCAAAGGGACGTACTGTTCCCAACATGGATGAAATTCTCAACCACGAAATGAAGGGTTTGACCCTTGAGGAGGATAAGTTGAGGGTTCCGTGCAGCTTTGTCGGTCTCATACATCGTATTTTTCCCGCCCTTCCATCTTTCACATCTGGAGATCTGAACAAGGCTTATCGCAAGATTACTACATCAACACTTGCCTCTAAAGCACTTGGTCCTCGTAGGTTGACTCGCTTGGAGGCTCACGCACTTAAATCTGCTTCCCAGTCACGATCAGCAAAGAAATCGGATCTCGCCCTTGCTAGAAAAGACATACTATATGACATGAAAACCAGGAAGTGGAAGTGGCAAGAGATCATACCTAGAGAGATCAATGTGCACATCACTGACGATCACTTTGGCTATCCATTTGCCAATAATCAGGGACATCAAAGGGGAGAGAAGCCAGAGTTGGGGCAGGCAGCACGAGGAACGGACACGGACATCGAAGATGTGGGCACGAGTAGCGCTGAGGGATCCTCCTTTCTGGATGGACGACCTCACCAAGGGGCAGCATACGACGGGGATTCGTCGAAGGATGAGCACTACTTTTCTGGAAACAGGATGAAGAAGGGCAAGCTAGTCGAAAATCAATTTGCAGCGTTCTTGAACGCACTCGCTATGACAGTGTTGGAGCACTTTGGACATGGTGAAAAGCAGACACAAGCTCTCTGTTGGTGGTACGGTGACTTCTCAGTGAAAAAATTGGACTCATTAGATGATGAGCCCTGTTGGAGCCGCAAACCTGACCTTATCCTCCTCGAAGGTCGGGATGGTGGCCCCATCACTTGGAAAAGCCTCAAGGCCCTGGGCGAATTCACCTATAGTACACTCGCTGCAAATACAACTCTCATCAAGACGCTTAATACAAAGGCATACTTGCTTTTATCCTCTCAGCCATGGCATCGCTACGTACTCGCCATTTCCTTTGCCGATTTCCACATGCGAGTTCACTTCTACGACCGCTCAGGAGTACAAGTCTTGTCCCCCCTTAGTTTTCATCGCGACCTCCAGCATGTAACAGAGGTAATCCATGCGTTCGCCCATGCCAATAGAGATCTTCTGGGATACGATCTGACGATCAACATATGTCACATCCCCTCCATTCCCAAACAAGTCAACCATCATAACTTTATCAGCACAGTTATCTTTGGGCCAAACGAAATCTACAATATTATTGAGCTGCTGTTGTCGAGCAGCGGCTTCATTGGACGTGGTACCGTATGCTACCATGTTTGTCCGGTTGACACAGGTCTTGGTGAAGCGAATGAAGGGCAACTAGATGACAATGACTACATGTTGAAGGATAACTGGGTTGATGAAGCACTGGCCGACCACGAAGCATCCATTCTTTCTCACATCGCTGACATCAAAGGTGTACCGCTACTCCTGAAATCGTGGACTGTGCAATATAATGGCGAAGATGATTCGACCTTGTGCTACAGACCAGCTGCTTGGAAACCGTCTGCGAGATTTGTAAATCGTGTCCACCGGTGTCAACTTTTACGTCCCATGGGTAGTCCCCTTTCAACCTTTTGGTCTCAAAAGGAGCTCTTACTTGGATTGATCAGCGGGCTCGAGAGTGAGTGTCTTAGAGCACTCTTGCACCTCTTACTAATGTCCACCAGTTCACCAACGTCTCATTGACCTCAAAAGTGTCCTGCATGGTGACATCAGCCCCAACAACCTTATCTTCGAGCGGGCCCGAAAAGGCACCTTGTGTCAATTATATCTAATCAATTTCGACTATGCAATGCACCTGAAACCAGGTGAGGTCAAGTACCCGAAGGGGACCATATGTTTATTTATCACTTATTTAATGCAAGTACTGATAAACTGTCAGGGCACATTGCCCTTCATGTCATTACAGATACTACGTCAGATTTCTGACTGCAATGGGTCCACGATCAATCATGTAGCTGCAGATGACTTAGAATCTTTTTTTTACGTGTTTATGTGGCTCTGCATACTCCACGACGGCCCAGATGGATCGAATCATACGCAGCCAGAAGATGACGATTTCATTATCCACGTGTGGGGGGAGGGTGCCATGCATCCAGGTGGCCTAATCATTGCTCGGAACGTGAAGAGTCATTTCATTTACTCACCCAACTCTATCATCGACAAGCAGTTCACTCCGTATTTCGACAATTTGAAACACCTCACCAAGGAATGGAAAGAGCTCGTCAAGGGGGAAGACCAACACAGACAATCCGGGCCCTCCACCCCCAACGTGCATCGGAATGTTATTGAATTACTTCATAAATATGTTGACAATCTCCCCGATTTCGACCCCCCTTCTTCGCCTTACCAGTATCAGCAATCCTCAACACAACTGCCATCAACTGTCTCCTTGGCTGTCCCTGCCACGTTGAAGCGGCCTTCTCCCTTCCCTTCAAAGCAGTTGTCAAAGCGGCGACAATGCTTTAGTTTGGGCTCTGTCGGAACGGCATGGGAACCCAACCACATATAGTTTGTCGTGCCATTCAAATTCCACACCTACTCCGTGACTATGATCTCCAAAATCGTTGAATCAAACTACACACTTGTTGAGTTTTGTGGGTGGGCATGAGGCGACATGACTTAGCCAAACAGGGACATAGTATTTGAATTTTGAACCCTACGTGTACTTCACTTAGAAGATTAGTACTACATAAATACTAATTTCTTGCTTCAGTCTATGCTTCGTGTTGTGTGCTTCCGCCTACTTTCCATTGCTGTGCCTTCTACTACATGGCACCGAACAACCTGAAGACGCACAAACAGCACCTTTCTGATGAGCAAATTGCGCCAGCTCCACCTTCGAAGAAAGTAAAAAGTCTTGCAAATACTGCTCGCCGAAGCCACCGTGTTGGTAAGGGCACTGGAGGTGCTGCAGAGCAACTTCGAAAGGTTGGCGATGCCATTGCGGTCCAATCTCAGAAGATGCAAGATAGACTCAAGGATGCCAGGGAGGTGCCTAACCCAATGGCGCCCGAGTCCCCGACTAAAAGGGTAAAAAAGGTACATAAGCTAAGTTGCAGTGGGCTCATGTTGACACTACCCTTCATCCAACTTTTCAGACACAGAAGACCGCGACCATTCCAAGCGATGACAATGAACCAGAGCGCGATGTATTTTTTTCTGTTGATACGTGTGCTTACTTACAGCAGCTCTTTTGACAGGTTGATGATCCATCCTCGAAACTTGCCGCAAGGTCAATCAAAGTAGCGAAAGCTGGTGAAAGATTTGGCTTCAAATTGACAGTGAGTCCCACTTGTACATCAAATTTATTCTATCTTTCAACTTTGATAGCCATCTACTGTTCCAGCCCATGATCAACTTGCCTCGAAATCCGATCCAAGACCAATGACCGTTGCCTTTGGAATGAAGCTGATGGCAGAAGAACGAAAACATCAAGAACAAAAAAAAAGGATATGATTGCCGCACAGAAGCTTCATACTTCAAAGAACATGGAAAAATCATCAAGAGTCACGCCTGATGGTGGCCAACTTGAGGATGAGGTCAATGAAGAGGACAACAATGACGATGACGATGACGATGATGACGACGTCGACAAGAAGAATTTGGGCGCCATGTCCCAAATGGGATGTTGGCCCTTGCTATGACTGCAGTAAGTCCCAACACCTGATGTGCACCAAACTACCATGTGTATTATACAGGTCCAATGCGTCCTCGATGGCTACAAGACATATGGCAAGGCGAAATATCCTACATTCAGTGGACCACTTTATCACTCGAAATGGAACAAATTCCTCAATCTTATTCAACAGTTGGAGGGCCATGGTGTGCACGGCCCTAAGCTTAACCACATGTGCCATGAAATCACACGTTCTGGAATGTAAGCATTGGGGGTTTTTTTAACTGTGCTTATTTTACTGGTTTTTAAAAGTGCTGGTGGAAGTGGCCCACATGGTGATGTGTCTGATGCAGATGCTGGAAGTGATGGCAAATTTGGCATTATTTTAGACTAGAGTAAGATATCATTACCTGAATTCTAGAATAAATGCATGCTATATCCAGTGTCTACCCCTGGTATGTGACTGTGATAGCCATTGAATACTGTGATAGACTATGCATATCATGACAATGATAGTTCTATGGAAGTACTAGATACTGGGGATACTGTGACAGTGCTATGGAAATACTAGATACTGGGGATACTGTGACAGTGCTATGGAAGTACAACAGGCTGTGGATACTGTGACAGTGCTATGGAAGTACAACAGGCTGTGGATACTGTGACAGTGCTATGGAAGTACAACAGGCTGTGGATACTGTGACAGTGCTATGGAAGTACAACAGGCTGTGGAAACTGTGATAGCTCTATGAAAGCACTCCACAGGTGGACCCTTGCTATGAATACTATAACACTGTCCAGTGCTGGCCAGCTCTGGACAGCTGCCTCTGGTTTTGCTGATGAGTGGAGTCGACGACACAGTCCCTTTGAATAGGGATACTGGTCTGTTGTGCCAAGAATAGACGGAGTGGTGGTAAGTGGGTTGATCCCGTTTTCGTGATGCGAGCCGCTAACTCCTTTTTATCAGCTTGCTCCTTTGATGTATCATCTTTCTCTGATGAGCGTTCAGCGGCTCATTTGGCCCAACACTCATCCTTGGTATGACCGCTCTTCAAGCAGTAAGTGCATGCCTTTTTTCCTTTTTCCTCTTTACTAACTTTTCCCTTTCCTTTCTGTTTAGATCATCCCGTTGTCTTCGCGGCGAGAGCCGAATGAGTCGAGGCTATCTTCCTCGACTTTTCCTCAATTAGGACTTGGCTGATGACAGCATCTGTTGTGAGTTTGTCATTGGCGGCCATTAAAATGGTCCAAAGAGTAGAATAGGTAGGTGGGAGTGAGATTACCATGGCAATCACAATGAGAGATTCTTCGAGCGGTTGGCCAAGCGTTTTCAACACATTGGCCTTCTGCCGCATGGAATTCAACTGTGCATAGATTCGTCATCCGAGAGTGTATTTTGGAAGAGCTCGCTTATAAGGTAGGCAATAGATTGTTTTCCTTTCCCCTCATAGCGCTCACTCAGCTTTTTCCAGGCATCTGTCATGACCGTGACATCCGATCACCCTGTACCCTAGTATCCGATCGCGTCCACGCATTCGCTGTCCGTTTTATTGTATGTACTCCCGTTTCCGTTTCTCTCTATCTGTCCTGTATCGCCACCGATCGGTGAGCATGTTGTCCGATCTGTCTCTCTGTACTATTACCTAATATGTTTCCTTTCTTGTTTCCGGTTACTATACGTTCCTGTCCCATTGCATTACTAATACGATACTCATCGGTAATCCGGTTATCGCACTTACCGTACTTACTCAGCGCGCAGCGCGACTGCGCTCGTCATTCGTCAGTAATCCCGACTTCCCGTACATCGCCTCATCCGTTCCACTCAGTATAAATACCTAGATACTCGGTCTGTTGTAGTTTCAGTTCAAATATCGAATAAGATACTTCTCATCTGTTCTCTCTTCGTGCTCTCCGTCTCTATCCTTGTACAAGCACTCGGTCGTAGACCGTTTACCCTCGGACTCTCCGTCAGACCCTCGGTCGGCCTTCCTATTACTTGGGAAGTGCAACTACGCTACGTAGCATCCTGGTCTTACCGCTAGGCCAACCTCTGACCCCAGATCCACTGTAGAGATCAGATCGGTGAAGAACTGGTCTTGACAGTATATTCGAACTCAAGTCTTGTACGAGTTCACAATCATCTATGTCCAGGACAATCCAAACTCACTCGCGCAAACAACCCAGAACCCTCAGCATCCGACACTCGTCGGGCTGCTGCCTTAAGCACTCTGACTAGCCTCAGGCGCTCACCCGACTCTGTCTCCCAATTCCAAGGCTTCTCCGCTCGGAGAGCCTCCTCCCCTGCTCAGTGTCGCCCACCTGGGGCTTTCGTCGAAGACCTCGGCGATGACCTGGGTGGTGACCATCCCGATGACAATGGCCCCAGTGACGGTGGTCCCGGTGGTGATGGTCCCAATGACCCCGACGATCCAAACCCTGATGATGGTGGTGAAGACCCTATTGAGGGTATCCCCGACCAAGAAGAGGCTGGTCTAGTCATTTTCAATAACCTCTCCATCGCTATCGACAGACTCGTGCGATCTTCGCGCTCATCCGAGTCTTCGTCTCGCACCAAGGTGCGCGAACCTGACACCTTCGATGGGACCGATCCAAAGAAGTTGCGCACATTCCTAGTCCAGTGTGAGCTCAACTTCCAGGACCGACCGAAGGTGTTTCGCACTGACCGAACCAAGGTCACATTCACGCAATCCTACCTCAAAGGAATGGCTCTTGAATGGTTCGAGCCAGACCTACTCGGTGCAGGAGACCCCCACAACCGTCCGATCTGGATGACCGATTGGGAAGAGTTCGTTATTGAACTCCAAACAACCTTCGGTCCCCACGACCCTGTTGCCGACGCTGAGCATCAGCTTGACCACCTCCACATGAAGGAAAACCATTGTGCCAACAGATACGTGGTTGATTTCAACCATATCGCGTCCCAGATTTGGGGCTATGGCGATGGTGCCCTGCGTCATCACTTCTACACAGGTCTCCCCGACCAAATCAAGGACGAGATCAGCCACGTCGGTAAACCGTGCACTCTGAATGGTCTTCACATCCTCACCCAGGAGATCGACGCCCAATATTGGGAACGCAAGGAAGAGGTCGCTCATCAGAACAAGACCTCTACCAGCACTAGTACCAACACCCCCAACACCAAGTCAGGTAAAACCGATAAGGGTAAACCCTCGGGCAACGCTGCCCAGTCTTCTTCGTCGTCAACCCCGACTCAGAAAACTAACAAGTCGGGCAAGACTGCTGAGCTTTCGGACAAGCTTGGCAAGGATGGCAAGCTGACCTCTGAGGAACACAAGCGCAGGTTCGACATGAATCTGTGCATGTTCTGTGGTGCAACTGGCCACAAGGCCAAGGACTGCCCCAAGTCAGGCTCTCGAGCAGCCAAGGCTAGGGCAGCTACCACCACTACTACGAACAACATGTTTGAAGCCAAACCGACGGCCTCCACCGAGGCAAAAAAATAGATAGCAACTCCCGAGACTCCGCACAGAGTGGGAGTTGCGTTGTTCCCAACTGTGCACCTATGGAGGCCCGACTCAATGCAGCCACTCTTTCCAATCCAAACTCTCTCCGACCCTCTGTAACAATTGTTGACCATACTATGCCTTCCTTTCCTGTGTTAGTAGATTCGGGTTCTACCCACTGTTTTGTAGATCCGTCATTTGCCAATATGAACACTCTTTCACGCTACTCGGTATCCCCAATCGTTCTCCGTCTATTCGACGGCACCACCACCACCATAATCACCGAAGCAACCGATCTACCTATCCGTTTTCCCTCTGGCGACGTCACCCCGATGACATTGTATGTCACCCCATTGGACTCTGACTGTAATCTACTTGTTGAATATCTCTCCACTCATTCAACCATCTAGTTGAAGAAGGAAATGTTGCGGTCAGGCAGTCTCACGCTGTGGAAAAGGTACCGGAGGTCAAATCGCACAGATGAGGAGCATTGAGCGAGCGCAGACCAGTGCTTCGCGGCGGCCTAGACGACTCACGGATCTCGATTCTGCAACCCAGGGAGAAGAGGTAAATCCTATGGCCCCTTCTCATTTAGACCAGGAGTTTGGCTCTCAGACCATAGAAAACCGACACTCTGGAAGACCCCAACCAAGACTTCGCCATGTTCCCCCCAGTGCTACCGCCTCACAAGTCGCACTTTCTGCCCAACCGACCTTCAGTTTGGCAGCTCCGGATCAACAGTTCGGTTTTAGGCTGCCAGGCACTGGCCAAGTTTCCAGAGGCCAGGTCGAATCGAGTTGCGGTAGCGCAGACTCTCAGTTATCTTCATCTCGTGTCAGTACTACTTTCAGCAACGCTTCCCGTCCTTCCACCGCCCCAACTTCTCGTGCAGCCTCTGTCTGCCCCTCATCCCAAGGAGATCCAGACATTGGCCAACAACCCCGCGCCTATGGCCTCTCATCCCACCTCAAAAGGTTGGCATCAGCATCGCAGTCCGGCTCCGAGGCTCCTGCTCGAATCTCTCGAGTGTCGTCTGGAACGACAACCTCGCTCTCTCCTGATCTTCCCGTTGACCCACCCGAAGGTCAGCTTATATTGTTTTGAATTCGCGCACTGATTTATTATCTCAAATATCAGTTATCCCACTGTCCTTCCAGCGTGATGAATTAGATGGGCCGACTTCTCCTCCTCGCCCTCCTGGCCTGCGGCACACAGCATCGTTTTACTCCTCGTTGGACGGGCACCAACTTCGTCGCGGTCACACACTTTTAGCAGTCCCAAGTCCAGATCGTGGCGGAATTGGTGCTCAACCCAGAGAATATGCAGACGAAGGACAATACATCGACGAGACATCACCGAGTGACGATGAGAGGTTTGCAGAGGCTGTCATCCGAGGTATTTAGTTTGAATGCTCGTGTGCACTTCTGATTAATGTCATCTAAAAGGTTCTCAACCCACGGCAGTCTATGTCACTCCCGTTCAAGGTATACAATCATGGCCATCGCTTGCCGATTTCACTAAACCTTTGGACAGACTTGAATCGGGACCGTCCGGCCACTCGTGCTGGTAAGATTCATACTTTACTCAAGAATCAATCAGCTGACAAGCACACATGTAGAAGATACTCGCGTTGCTGAAGACGTCGTGGTTGCGCATCACCAACGAAACCGCGCTCCTCGTCTCCCCAATACTTCGCAATTGAAAACTATCCGACAACAACAATCTTCCATCCCACCACGGTCTCACAAGACCACAAATACCAATATGCCCGATGTGCAAGAAGACCCGGAGCTGACGGCCTCTTCAGTTTCCCTCCCACAACCTCGTGCTGACAACCAAAAGGAGGTATCAAACCAGTCAACTCAACCTCGTGCAGGTCCTCCGGTGGAGCGCATGGAACGCTCAGAGCCCTCGCAGATTCAATTTTACGAGCTGGCAGTTCGGGACGTACTCGAACGGGCAAAGCAGTTTTCTCATTGCGATGCTTCATCTATTAATGCCTTCCCTCTTCGTGCGCAGTTCAACGTCAAGGCTGCAGAGTATGTTGAAGAAGCGATCAGTGAAAGACAGTCTCAGGGCTTGTTTGTTGCAGATGGTATGGTATCATGCACCCAATATTCCAGCTAATGTTACCCTTTCCCAGGTTGGTGGCCTTAACATTCTAATGATATATGCAAACTGGTAAGTGAAACCTTCGTCTAACATATATGGCTTACATGAGGCTCTGCAGCTCTGGGAGGATCTCGGAAATTGGCGTTCATCATTGAGGAAGAAAGCTCGCATGTACGTGACTCAACGCTACAAGTGGGACCCAAACAACCGCCGAGAAGTGAATACTGCCATTGCGAAGGACCTATTGGGAGACCGCGGAGCATTTTTGAGGGATGGCATAGACGAACAGGTAAGTCACATAGTACGTGCTCATTTACCCGTGTCTGATCTGCTTTCAGGGACATACCAACAACTTGGCACATCCTGCACTCTCGGGACTGATTATAGATTTCTTTTATAGTGGTACTTCCTCTGTCGGGCAGCTATTTCCTGAGGTCTTTGCAGCGGAGGTCCCAAGAGTTACGGTTGCCATTTCTGCCATGGCGGTACTTTTGGTTTTACTTCACATTTTGTTGCGGACATGTACTAACTAAACTTAAGCTGAAGGTTGTACTCGATGAAATGGCAACTTCGCAGGGCGAAGTTACATTCAGAGTTGCCACGTACACGCCTGTCTACTTGGAGATTCTCGGCCTCATGAAGAAATGTGACACTTCCCCAACACATGCAGTGAAGACAAGGTCACTTCGAATTGAGTGGGCAAGGATTGGGAGGTGAGTCATTACATAAAATCGAATGACTCTGTTTTACTGATCTATTGATATAGCAATGGTACGGTGGAAAATGACGCTGCCGTGGCCGCAACAACAAACTTTGATGTGGACCTTGACTAATCATGCTTATCTAATCGTACTTCATCCGTCGTTGCAGTAGTTTTTTTCTGTTGTTGTCGCTTTTAGTAATTGATGTCATTTGCTGCTGTCAAGCTGTCTGATTCTGCTATACCAACTACTAGCCTGGCACAAACTTGAAACACAGTTACTCTAGACCTTCACAGATATGGACAGATCTGTTGGTGTGGCTTGCTCACAAACATCTTATGATTTTCCAGTGTCTTAAAGCTCTGGTCCAAGTCTGGGACAGTTCTGGACACTCCTAGCCAGTTGGGTACCTTGCTAGGGGACTCTGGAGGTCCTGGGGCTCTGCCCAGAACTGTCCAGGTCTGGACACATGAGGGTGGGTTTGCTGATGTCTTACCAAGCACTTAGTCATTTGTGCTTACAGGGCCACAGCCCTCCTGTATATAAACCAGCAGCCAAAGGCTGTAAGGAAGTGTCTGCTTCCCCCTCAATAAAGCGACCAAATTCACTCTCCCTCTCTGTCTATAAGCTCTATCTCTGTCTTTGGACTTGTAGGTCACCCAGTGCTGGCCTAAAGCTCCTATATTGTTGTTTATCAGATATATCTTGTATCTGATCATTTCTCTAGGCTGAAGCGCAGTCTAGCATCTCTGTCCACTCCATCCCATCACTGTCCATCACATTCTTGAAGCAGGAACTGTCCCCTTGCTTCCCTGTTGCTCCATCACTGCTATTCCACCCCTATCATCAATCTATCATCGCTGCTCAATCCCAGGACTCTTCCTAACCACTGTGGTAGGCTGAAGAGGAGTCAATACAATCCCCAGTCACATTCCATCCCCATCAGAAGCCCTTCCCTTCCCTCCTGCATCCTGCCTGAAGGCATGCAGCACATCCCCCTGAGGAGATTAAATACCAGAAACACAAAGGAAGACCACCACTCACATTTTGCTGTCATTTGGTGTTGGTTGTTGGTTGTTCTGACCTCTTCCCCCACTTAGGCACACAGCGGCAAGAGCCGAAAGGGTAGAAGAAACCTTTCTTCGATCAGGACCTGATTTATTACAGCGTCCGTCGTAAGTTTGTCATTGGCGGCCATTAAAATGGTCCACAGGGTGGAATATGAAGATGGGAGCGAGATTACCATAGCTATCGCGATAAGGGAGTCTTCAAGCAGCTGGCCAAGGGTTTTTAATACATTGGCCTTTTGCTGCATGGAGTTTAACTGGGTCTCCATAGACTCGTCATTGGAGAGCATGCTGCAGAAGAGCTCGCTTATAAGGTAGGTGATGGACTGTTTCCCTTTCCCCTCGTAATGCTCACTCAATTTCCTCCAGGCTTCTGCAGACGATGTTGTGTACAGCACCCCACTAAGGGGCTCGTCCTTTAGGGTAAGAGTAATTTGGGTGTGGGCTTCTTGATCCTTTGAAAGCCACTCTTCACTTTTGATCGGGTGAGTCGTCTCATCCGGCTGGGCTTCGTCTCCACTAACGATATTCCATAGGCCTCGGACACCTAAGACCATTCGGACACGAAATTTCCACATTTGAAAATTTGTTCTGTCGTTTTCCAGTGAAGGCACGTCGTACAAACGACTTGAACCCACAGATTTGACTGCTGCCGACGCGGCTACAGTTGAAGACTTCATTTTCCTGGCCATCGAAGCTGAGGATGGGCCAGACATGTTTCACATAGGAATAGTTTAGATAGTGCTGTTGCTTGTCTAGTTTATAAGCCAGCAGGGCTCATAACCTTTTGTGAGTTGGCTCATGCAGGGAACTAGACAGAGGCTATAAGCTCAGTGCTTTGTCTTTGAACACTACATAACTAACCTAGACAGAGGCTATAAGCTAAGTAGGTTAGTACTGAGTAACTAAATGAATGTGAGCACGTGTCTTACCTCAGTGCTTCATCTTTGAACACTGAGGTGAAAAGAATCCCCAAATGGATGAAAAATAGTCCATGCTTATGTAAGGATACTCGCCATATGAATAAGGAAACTATCAGTAAGCCTAAAGAATGGTAGTGAAAGGATAGGAGTTTCAACAGTATGCACTGCAGTGGTCCTTCTGAACTAAAGTCAAAACATCTGCTAAATAATCATCTTCTCCGATGCGATGGAGGAGAGTAATCCATTGTTTGATAAGCAAATCATTGTGCTCGTCCTCCAGAATACGAATAGCTTGTTGCTTCTTTGTGCTCATGTGCTCCTCTGCTGGTTGCATTGTGCGCTCAATGGAGCCTGCCAGGTGAGAAACAGCACCAACTAGGGTCACTAACATCAGGTCTTGAGGTGCATCTGCCACTCTTGCCCAAGCATGGCGTGAGGAAGACCGTGTTGCGGCAATCACCATCACATCATCCATTGACATTGTGGCAGCTGACTCAACCATGGCATTCTCCTTCCTCTTCTTTGTGGCAGGCCCTGTCTTCACAGAAGACGAGACAGTTTGGGCATATGGTAGCTCCTTGAAGTTAGATGTGACGACAGGGTCGCCATCAGTGATTTCTGCAAGGCGACATTTGCCTTTGCTTGATGGATTGGAAGGGGGGGGCGCATATAACTGGTGCTAGTCATGATGCTGTTGCTATTTTTGTCTGCTAAGCCACTTTGAAGGAAGCTAGACAGAGAAGGTGACTGAGACATTGAAGTTGTACTGGCATCAACGGGGATTGTGTTGAAGCAATACCTATGTACGTAGAGGAACTGCTACTCCAACTCACCTGTTGGTGGAGTGCACAACCTGAGATGGTAGTGGTAGCTGGTTAAGAGCTGTTATATTATATAAGCGATGTCCGCTGTTTATATACAACAAATAGTGTGACGTGTGACATGTAACATCTACTCTAAGGAGGACTATTACTAAGTCTACACTAATATGGGTCGCAGTCTTGTGCGCACTTCATCGACGGTTTACGCTGGGTGCACGTGCGACTTCAACACTCCCCCTCGCTGTGCTGCACGTAGAGCACTTCAGCGAATAAGGCGCTAGATGCTGCCAGAGGGAAACTGTAAGCCTAGTTGAGCTCTGAACTTCGCGAATTTCTCGCGGGGTAAGTTCTTGGTGAGCAGATCGGCGGGATTTTCAGCACCATCAATGAAGAATAGCTCCACATTACCTTTCGCGACTGACTCGCGGATTCCGTGGTAGCAGATGTCGATGTGCTTGGAGCGAGGCTCCGTTACAGGGTTGGATGCCATGAATATGGACCCCTGATTATCACCGCAAATCGGGATAGCTTTCAGCTTATAGCCGAGCTCACCGAGCAAACTTCGAATCCAGGTAACTTGGCGAGCGCAATCGCTCAAAGCCATGTATTCGGCCTCAGTGGACGAGTACGCAATAGTCTTCTGCGCACAAGAAGTCCAACTGATCAAGCCATCTGCAAGCTTCAGGTAAAAACCTGTCTGCGAGAGGCGAGAGATAGGGTCTGATCCCCAATCTGAGTCCGTGCATGCAATCAGGCCAGCACCGGATCCACCATTGTACACTAGGGAGTAGTTAGGTGTACCAATCAAGTAGCGACAGATATAAAGTGCTTTGGACAGGTGGTCCTGGGATGGGTTCGTGGCATGGCACGAGAGATGGGTGACTGCAAAAGCAATGTCGGGCCTAGTGCCTAACATAAGGTACAGAAGGGACCCAATAACTGTCTGGAAATGGGAGCGGAGTTCCGCATCAACAGGCTCTGTATTCTTGGCGGCATAGTAGCCAGCCGGCAGTGGGGTGCTTGCGGACTTTGCATTGAGCATGCCGCAGCGTTCGATGACCTTTTGTAGGTACGTGCATTGGTCCAAGTGGATAGCGCGACCCTTGCGAGTGATTCACATTCGGAGGAACTCCTTAGGTTCTCCAAGGTCTCTGCACTCCCATTTGCGCATGAACTGCGCTTTAATGGCATCAACAACAGCCTTGTTAGGGCCGCAGAATAGTGCGTCGTCAACGTAGATAATCCCGATGACAATGTTGGTGCCTTTCTTCTTGTAGAAGAAGATGCCTGCTTCAGACTTAAGGCACTCAAACCCGAGCTCTTTGAGAGACTCATTGAGTGTGCGCCACCAAGCTAGGCCGGCCTGTTTGAGGCCATAGAGGGCACGCCAAAGGCGGAGCACTTTGTGCTCTTGCCCAGGAACTGCAAACCCTTTGGGTTGTTCCATGTAGATCTCTTCGTCGAGCTTGCCATACAAGTAGGCGCTCCGAACGTCGAGTCCAGTGATATACCAATTCTCAAGTGCGGCAAGCGCAAGCATGAGGCACACTGTTTCAAAGCGCACAACTGGTGAGAAGACCTGGTCGAAATCTAATCCCTCGACCTGGGAGAAGCCTTTCGCTACTAAGCGGGCTTTCTTGCGGCCATCCGACTTTACATTGAAGACCCATCAATTCTTAATGACCTTCTGGTCTCGGGGACGGTCAACTAGCTCAAAGACCTTGCGCTTTCGCAGCACGTCGAGCTCTTCTTGGCAAGCAAGTCGCCAGAGTTTCTGCTCAGCTTGGGGTAAGCGAGCAATGTCCTTATAGGACCAGTTGCGGACACTCTCATATTGAGGGTCGCGGGTTTCGAGGGCTTTGCCCATCAGATAACGGACTAGGTTTGCTCCCCCTTCCTCGCACATCTTTTGCACATCTTCCTCACTGGGCGTTGCAGAGGTGTCAGGGAAACCACCAGGAACATGGTCTGGTGTGTCCAGTTGTGGGGGTCTAGGGACCTCACCCACTGTTTCTCGCCATCGAGAGGCACTTTCGATATCCCGGAGTTGCTCAACGGGATGTCGCCGCTCACCATACACGTTACTGGGGCGCAATGGCGCTCTACGTTCACGTTGGGGGCAGGCAGGGATATTCACTGCAGGAGGTCGCGGTGCATTCTGGCGGCGTTCAGCTCAGCCAGGGCGCTGCGGTGCCGGAGGTGGCGGATTTCTCGCCGGTGAAGGCGTTCTCGGTGCCAGTGGAGGCACTGGAGATGGTGTACGGGGAGGATTTATTTGATTAGGCTCTTCCTCAGGAGCCTCAGGGTCCTCGCGCTTTGGATCGTCATCCTGCGCTTGGGGATGTGGGTAGCCATGGTCGTGTTCCACATCATCATCACTGTCGGTATCATCAGGGGGATTCCCTGGTCGATCAGTGGCTGGTTTCAGATTTGCCCTTCCGAAAGGGTTCTTGAGAGGTTCGCGCCTGTTTTTAGGGCAGCGAGGGAAGTGACGCTCATCAAAGACGGCATGAGCAGCGGTAAACACTGCATTGGTGGAGCACATAAACAGAAAGTTGCGCTCATTGCCAGGGGCAACACTGACATAAGTCATTAGCTCCGACTTGGGAGCCATCTTATTCGCTCTAGCCGAGGCTGGGAGGTAGACAAAGGCTCCACAGCCAAATACACGGAGGTGGTCGATGTTAGGCATCTCCCCCTTAAGCATTTCATGGGGGGTGCGCCATCGCAGGCGAGCTACTGGAGTACGGTTGTAAAGGTGAGTTGCGTGAGCGAACGCAAATTCCCACCAGGAGTCAGGAATGCAGGCTTGATGCCGCATAGACTCAGCTTTGTCCATGAGAGTGCGCCCTAAACGCTCGGCGCGGCCATTCTGCATGGGGGTTCTTGGAGCACTTTGATATATTTTTATTCCTTTCTCAAGGAGTGCTCGATCGAACAGATCGGATTTATATTCTCCGCCGGCATTGGACATCCATCCAACGACGTGCGTATCATGTTGGACGCGCACCATTTCAAGGAAATCTTTGGCAGCCGTAATCGCTGCAGCTTTGGAGCGAAGAGGCATAGTCCAGGCGTGAGAGGTATAGTCGTCGTAGAAGGTAATAACATATTTGAACTTCCGGTACGACGTAACCGGGAAGGATTTGAGATCAGAGTGCACTAGCTCGAAGGGCTTGGAAGCACATCTTTCCTTCTCTGGGAAAGCTCGATTGGGCATCTTGCCAAGAGCACATCTAGGGCAAACACAATCCTCAGTTGGAAAGCAAATCTCCGGGAAGCGCTGCGTATGCTTTTGCGCGCGTCGGAGTACTTCCTTCAAGGGGTGCCCAAATCTCCGGTGCATAATGTCGTAATCGACTTTGCTCACAGAGGCAATGTAGTTAGATCTAATTATCGGGATAGATCTAATCCCAAAAATGACGTTGCGATCGTCTTCTGGGTCTGGCCCAAACCATAGGCGTTCAGCTTTATGAATGAGGCTAATGCCTCGCTTATCGCCAGTGACTTTGTAATTACGCTGGAGCATTTCGCCCATAGAAATAAGGCGTGCAGTAGCACCTGGCATATGGAGCACTTGGGTGAGTGTAATGACTTTCTCATCCCCAGAGTTGTGGTCTAGGCACCGGAGTAATACCGTGCCAATGCCAGCAATTAGTGCTACACCATTTGCGGTTTTGGCGTAGTGTGTTCACTTTAGCGCGTTGTAGGAGGCGAAATCGCCTATGTCACCAGTAAAGTGGCGTGATGCGCCAGAGTCTAGTAGCCAGAAGGCACCATATAGTTCGCTATCGTCGACCATTTTTCCCTTACAGCCAGCACAGCGTGCATCATTCAGACACGAACAGATATATGCTTTACTCGAGATACAACATGACATATTATAGTTACTACTCGCTATATACAGTGACAGCGTATAGCGCACATGTAAAGGGAGCGTGTCAGTGTCGATCAGCACGCGTGCAGAAGGTACTTGCCTGAAAAGGCTGGCCTCTGCGCCCATCGCCATCGACGTCGCGTTGTAGCGGTTGAGGACCATCGCGTCGATTTCGTCAAACTCGTCGTCGGCGAAGGGCTCGTGGGCGAAGGGTTCATCATCCCCAAGGGAGATGGCATCCTCCTCATACATCGTGATGCGCTCCTCGAGACGAGGGCGCTTCAACGAGGAGGGACCTGCCTCGGGCTGGTCCAGGTTCGCACTCGCCATCGACACAACTTGGTCGAGGGTGCGGATGGTCTGGCAGGAGGGCTCTACCCCCAAGCGGTGTGCCAAGTCAAAGGCCTTAATAGTATTGGTGAATGCAGGGGGGCCGTAGTGGGCAGCACCGGGAGTGTGAGCCAGGGCACGAGGGTCAACGGTGGGCTCTGGTCCATCGTAGTGGACATAAGTGGTGAAGGCTGCCTGTTGGGCGTTCTCGCGGCGAGCGCGAGCCTTCTTGCCACCATGGCGTGTGCGGCCTCCTTGTCCTTGGGCAGGAGCGTTTCCGCTCGCACCACCGTTGGACCCGCCTTGCTGCTGCTGCTGCCTCTGGGGCTGCTGCTGCTGTTGGGCGAACTTAGGGTCGGCCGGCTTGCGCTTCACAGTGCTAAGCTTGTTGGCCTGAGGGCCCTTACCACCGGCGTGTGAAGAGGCGCCTTTCTGCTCGAATGAGAGCATGGCAGCCTTGACGATCCTGTCAGGCTTGAGGTTCTTGATCTCGTCAGGCGATGTCTGGCTAAGAATTTGAGCTACGACCTCCATAGTAGGAGGGAGCTTGCACAGAATGATCATGGCCTGCATGGGGGCAGGGAACTCAAAGCCAGCGTCTTTGAGGTACGCAAAGTGGCTAAGCACTTTGGTGATTGCCGGAGCGGGATGGGAGCCAGTGGGGATGGTAGTCGCCAGGAGCTTGCTAAGCTCAGCATAGGCAGAGCCAATACTGGGGGTGCCAAAGTTCTTCTTCAGGTGGTCCCAGACGTCCTTAACGTTGTCGAGATTCAAGACGGCGACCTGGATAGAGGGGGCGAGGTGCAAGGTGATGTTACCGAGCGCTCTCTCGGTGTTGTCGTCCCACTCCTTTCGGTCATCGTGACCAGCAGCGGGTTGCGTTGTCAAATAAACGTACCATTGGCCTTGTGCCCGGAGGTAGGCCTGCATAGAGGTGTGCCACTGCTGCCAGTTGGAGCCAGTGAACACAGGAACCATCTTGTCTAGAGCGCTGGACATGGTGATATTCTGTTGGGTGTCAACGGAGTCAGCAAATGAATGCGACAACGGACAAGCAAGAAAAGAAGAAACACCTGAGTGCTAGTGAAAGCACTTCTGTCGACAGCTAACTCATGACTAGGTCATGCCAGCGCAAGTCGTTGATGATGTTCACCATGGTTGGCGCAAGTCATCGACAAACTTCGCCTGTGGCAATACAGGTGCTCAACTAGGAGCTCACTGTTTGGCGCAAGTCGTCGACCGACTTCGCTTTGTGGCTGTGCAGGGGCTCAGCTAGGAGCTCACTGTGGTCCACAGCATCAAGCTAGTTAAAGCGACGCTCAGGGAGCTGGAGCGCTGTCTGGTGCATTGCTGCACACAGTGCGCTCACAGGGCTCATAACCTGTTGAAGCAATACCTATGTACATAGAGGAACTGCTACTCCAACTCACCTGTTGGTGGAGTGCACAACCTGAGATGGTAGTGGTAGCTGGTTAAGAGCTGTTATATTATATAAGCGATGAATGCTGTTTATATACAACAAATAGTGTGATGCGTGACTGTGACGCGTGACGTGTGACATGTAACATCTACTCTAAGGAGGACTATTACTAAGTCTACACTAATATGGGTCGCAGTCTTGTGCGCACTTCGTCGACGGTTTATGCCGGGTGCACATGCAACTTCAACAGATTGTCGATGAAGCGGTGGGTCCCATGAGATCTTCTTTGGTCCCTGGAGCAGCTGGGGTGGGAGGAGCTAACTCGGCAGGAGTAGTAGAGGGAGCAGCACTGGCATCGAACGAGTGGTGACCACTTGCAATGCCACTCGGTATGATCTCACACATCCAATTGTACAATGGCCATCCCTTGTCCTTGAATGGACGGAGGGTTTTGTGGGTCTGCCAGATTGATGGCCCTTGGTCAGGAATAGTCACAATATAATTGATCAATACATACCAAGAGGTAATTCTCCCAGACCGATTCTGCATCAGTGCCAACGATGCCAGCACCGTTCTCGTTATCCCAGTGGGTTCCAGATGTCTTGCAATATCTTTTGACCTCAGCATACAGGGACTTGAGCTGAATATCAGACACGATCAGTACGATACAAAAGTGTACTAGTTAATACAAATGCAACATACCACCTTCCACTTTGTCTTGCACTGTGCTGCTGTCCTTGCTGGAGATCCATCTTTGCAGTGTGGTGCAACAGCAGCCGCAGCTTTATTGAAGACTTGTTGCTTGAAGTTCCCTGATCCACCTGAAGCCTCTGCACGATGCTCATGAAGGCACCTGACAAGTGCTTCTTCCTCTGCTAAGAACCACCGTGAACCCGGGGGGTTGTTTCTTGGAGCCATTGAAAGGGGGACTGAGGATTGGATGGCCAGCTATAGAAAGGTGGTGGTCTGCACAGGGAAGATCTAGCCTAAGGAAGGGAAAAGGAGGAGACCTGTAGGATAACCTCAGTATGCTGGCAAGCTACTTTATATTAGTATGTACCTGTAGGATAACTACAAGGTATCAGTAGGTAGATGTGGTGGTTAGTAGATGGTACTCACCCTATAGAAAGGTGGTGGTCTGCACAGGGAAGGTCTAGCCTGTAAGTATATAAACAAACCATAACAGTCTGTTTATCTCCAACACACCCTCAGTATGCTGGCAAGCTACTGAGGGAACTATAGTAATAGTAACTCTACTCTAGTGCGATGAAAGCTTATGTAAGTATATATACAAACCATAATAGTCTGTTTATCTCCAACACTCCCCCATAAACAGAGTGGTGTGATGGAAAGAAAGGTATAGTAAAAGTAATCAATGAGTGTACTTAGCTATATCCAATAAAATGTTGTTCCAAATGAATGTGTCCAATACAAATAGAATTTGAGACTTGTGGAATGCGAAAGTTTGAGTGGTGTGTGACTTCCATGTCATTGCCTGATTTGGTAAGTTGCATCGTGGCCATATGATATGTCTGCGCCGATTGCAGCGCGCGGATCTCATCCTCCGTCGTTGTGCCATGGTCTTCAATCGTCCCGTTGATGCTCCCCCATTTAGACATCCTGCTTATAGCCTCTGTCTAGGTTAGTTTATTGTTTGACAAAGCACTTCTGTCTAGTTCCCTGCACGAGCCAACTTTTTTCGAGGTCTCCTTCTTATTTGCTTTTTAGGTCTCTGAAATGGCTGCATCGCGATAGTGTGTCCAAGGTGAGTGATTTGGCCGTTTTGTGTTCAACTGATGTTTATAGTTGCGATCTTGATATGACTGTGTTGACGCCTGGGTCTATAGATCCCATAGGCTTGGTTTGGGGTGTTCCTGGGTGGCTGCGTCGCGTGTGCGTGTCTCAGGTGAGTTGTTTCGACTTTTTTTGTTTGGCTGATGTTTATTCACTCAATCTTGAGCCTTCCACGTCGCCGTCGATGCCTGACGAGTCCATATGGATGGTTTGTGTGATTGGTGGGTGGCCTTGACGATACTGGTAAGTCGTTGCTTCGCGTTCTTTGAGTTTGGCGCATATGCTGACTCTCTTCAGCTAGCAGTGCTATTTTCACTTGTGTCGAGTGAACGCCGCCGCCGCCAGTCGTGTCGCCCATGTCGCCAACATCTCCGCCATCTCTGTATCCATCACTGTTGCCATTGCCAGCCCTCTCGCCCTCAACACTTGGCGCAATCGCCTCATCTCTGCTCTTGACTCGTCCAAAGACAAATATTCAGCTTGGGAATGCGATTGGCATGTTCAACAGTATGTAGACATTTCCGTCATCGATGCTGACCATTCTCCATCGTCTAACAACCTCGGGCGTCGCAATTTTGTGTCCGTTAGGTGAGTCTTGCGTCCTTGACCCGATTTGACGCGTTCTGACGCTCTCCGCTTTGTTTGCAGTCGTTCCCATTGCGTTTCCAATGCTCTGCATGTCCATATGCATGCTCGACCCATCCGCACGGTTCCTGTAGCCGTTTGGCTCCTCTGGGGCCTGTCTTGTGCCTTGACTAGGTAAGTCTGGTGGTTTCTCTCGCTTTCAGGGTATGCTGACAGTCTCTGGTACGTTTGCAGGAATTATCACATGCGTCTGAATGCTTGGCACGTCTGTGTGCCTGTTCAACGTGTCTGTGCAGATTCCAACACCATCCGTCGCATTTACGACACGTTTCGTGTCCCTAAAATGCCCAGGTACATCTCTGCACCCTCATAACAGCTCATACCAGCTGTTTCAGCTCCGTTTGATGCATCCAGAGCGTCCATCCAGCCTCTCGACTCATCCATCTCACCCGTTGACACATCCGTTCGGTTTCCAGTGCCGTTCGTGTCATCTGTGCACGATCTCATGCCTCCAAGGTGCACACATGGTATCCCACCACCGTCTGGGCTCTCCAACTGGATCGACATGGTCTGGAGCTGCATGAGCTCGTTCAGAGCGTCTATGCGCTCGATTCCACGGTCTGGACCACTGGCCGTCTTGTCAACGCTCGCTCGCCCACTTGTACCACCCTTGCAGCCCTCCAACTCGACACCATCAACGTTTACGAGCCCGAGTCGCTCGTACGAACCATCCGCATGCTCAACAGCTGTGTTAGATGGGTTCTCGCTGCTTTTTGGGTCGCTCGCCTCACCACTCGCACATCTTGTCCACTCCCCCTCAAGCAGTACTCCATGTGCGCTAGGTACATTTTCTCGTCCATTTTCATTGCACTGACAGCTTTCTTCATATGGTAGATTTGTTTGTTGGAGTCGCGATTGACTGTCGCGCTCCGTTTTGTCACCCTCATTGACTACATGGACCCTCTCTGCCAGTTCTTTGCCCAGCAGGGCCGTTTCGTCAACGTCCACGATCATTTTGATCATGCGCTCTGCCATCACAACGCCATCCGCCACCTCCTGCTTGCACTCGCCTGGCTTGCCATCAATTGGCAGCCTCGGTGTCAGCGGCAGTGAGTTTTGCGGTACATTTTGCGTTTCGTGTGGCTCGCCTGTGAGTAGGACAGTTGTCCCGTTTGCGCTCTCGGTGCTGGTGCCCTTCGCCGATGCTTCTAAGCTCGTGCGTGGGTCTTCACATCTGACAATTCCATTGTTGATGTCTTTGGTGCCTCGGATGAGGTCTTTGGTAGATGGTTCTTCCTGATCTGCGCCAGTGGCTGCATTCTCGCTCGTAGGGCTTTCTGCTGATGGATGTCATTTGTCATCGTTTGTGCAGGTCGCAAGTTTCTTCACGTGGGGGTCCGCAATTGGTTCGCGGTCGCGGAAATGTTTCGCGAGGTATTTAAAGACTTGATGCGCGGTGTTGTGACGAAGTCGGATGTAGATAGAGATAGGGACTGTGTCATGGAGTAGCTCATGTAATAGAGCATTGTACCCTTCCCAATCATATGTTCCGTCGTCCGATGCGCCAGCTAATACATCTAGCCAATTTCATGTGGCTGCGTACTCAAGTAACTTCGTGTGGTAAATTTTCCAATTTTGTCCATCTTCTGCGAGTGCGGGAACTTTGACCATTTCACTTGATTTATCCAGTGGGTTCCTTTTCTCTTGGTATTCCTATCCTCCTGGCTAGGCAGAGCCAGGGCTCATAACCTATAGAAAGGTGGTGGTCTGCACAGGGAAGATCTAGCCTAAGGAAGGGAAAAGGAGGAGACCTGTAGGATAACCTCAGTATGCTGGCAAGCTACTGTATGGTAGGTAACTACAAGGTATCAGTAATGTGGTGGTTAGTAGATGGTACTCACCCTCAGTATGCTGGCAAGCTACTGAGGGAACTATAGTAATAGTAACTCTACTCTAGTGCGATGAAAGCTTATGTAAGTATATAAACAAACCATAACAGTCTGTTTATCTCCAACACCAGCACCAGCAGAGATGCTAAGGCTGCCCAGATGCGTCGAAGATCAGAGTGTTCAAATTGATCAGCCATGGCTTGAAGGATAAGGTTCAAGCTTCAAACTCAGCTTCTAACCCAGCCACTGGTCTGGAGTGTGCCAACAACTCACACACCTTGTTTTCACAACCTCTCGGGTTCCTGAACGGGCTCCTAGGCTTTACTGATAGTTTCCTTATTTGTGCGATGAGTATCCTTATGTAAGCACAAAGGATTTTTCATCCACTCAAGGACTCTTTTCACCTCAGTGTTCCAAACCAGACACTGAGGTAAGACATCTAGTCACACTTTCCTTTACTTAGTACTAACTTACTTAGTTTGCCTCTGAGCTAGGTCAGTTATATATTCAGTGTTCCAAACCAGACACTGAGTTTGCCTCTGAGCTAGTTCCCTGCACAAGCCATCTAACAAAAGGTTATGAGCCCTGTTGGCCTACAAAACTAGACAAGCAACAATACTACTTGTGCTATCAAGACTACTACTCCTACTCGCAAGATGTCTACTCCACCCTCTGCTTCGACAGCCAGAAAAATGAAAGCTTCAACTGTAGCCTCGACGGCATCAGTCAAGTCCATCGGTACAAGTCGTTACCAGATGTGGAAATTTCGTGTCCACATGGTCTTAGGTGTTAGAGGTCTATGGAAAGTCATCACTGGAGACGAAGCCCAACCGGACAAAGTAACTCATCCAGTCGAACACGAAGATTGGCTCTCGAGAGACCGAGAAGCTCTCGTGCAGATCACTCTTACTTTAAAGGACGAACCCCTTAGTGGGGTACTGTACACGACAACATCCGCAGATGCTGTCAAGACCGGTTCTTCACCGATCTGATCTCTACAGGGGATCTGGGGTCAGAGGTTGGCCTAGCAGTAAGACCGGGATGCTACGTAGCGTAGTCGCGCTTCCCGAGTAATAGGAAGGCTGACCGAGGGTCTGACGGAGAGTCTGAGGGTAAACGGTCTACGACCAAGTGCTTGTACGAGGATAGAGATGGAGAGCACGAAGAGAGAACAGATGAGAAGTATCTTATATGATATTTGAACTGAAACTACAACAGACCGAGTATCTAGGTATTTATACTGAGTGGAACGGATGAGGCGATGTACAGGAAGTCAGGATTACCGACGAATGACGAGCGCAGTCGCGCTGCGTGCTGAGTAAGTACGGTAAGTGCAATAACCGGATTACCGATGAGTATCGTATTAGTAATGCAATGGGACGGGAACATATAGTAACCGGAAACGAGAAAGGAAACATATTAGGTAATAGTACAGAGAGACAGATCGGACAACGTGCTCACTGATCGGTGGCGATACAGGACAGATAGAGAGAAATGGAAACAGGAGTACATACAATAAAACGGATGGCGAACGCGTGGACACGATCAGATAATAGGGTACAGGGTGATCGGATGTCACGGTCGTGACAGTATCCCCCTCTTAGGGCCGAGCCCACGAGGCTGCAATGCATATTCCACACCGAATGTGTGCGACCATTGTCTGGGTTTGAAAATCGGTTAGGGCGTATATAAGACTGGCCTTCGGTGACGGTAACCCAACAAATTCTCTTCTTCATAACATCCTTGATTTGAACATGTCCGCTAGCAACACCGACAACGTCAACTGGACGCGTGCCCCCTCGCCCGAGTTGGAAGGGAAGCCGACCGATTCGATCCAAGTCCAAATCACCAAGTTCGATGAACAGTCGTGTCGGCGATGGGAGCGACTGATGAAGCAGGCGGCCAAGCAAGAGGCGAGGAGGTTGGCGGAGGAGGCTGCCAGGAAGAAGGCTGAGGAAGAGGCGAGAAGGGTCGCTGAAGAGGAGGCGAAGCGAGTCACCGAGGCTAAGGTGCGAGCGGATTTCGAGGCGAGGCGCAAGGCTGAGGCGGAGGTGAGGGCAAGAGAGAAGGCCGAGTCGCTGGCGGCTGGCGAGGCAATGAGGGAACGTTTGGGTCTGGGGCTGAAGCCCAAGGTGCGTCATTAGTAATTCTTTATTGACTTTTTGTTGATTTATTATTTGATTAGCCCCCCCAGGCAACTGCCTGTTCCAACACGGGCATCATGGGGTTCAGGCCCCCTTGTGACCAATGCAGGCGGAACGGTGACAGCAGTGGGTGCGAGCTGGCCAACGGAGCGCGCACGCCGACGTGCGGTCGGTGTCAACGATCAAAAGTCAAGTGCACCTTCAGTGTGTCGACGACGGCGATGGAGATAGCAGCGAGCAGCGAGAAACGGAAGGAGAGCAAGATTGCCATGGTGACAACGTCGCCAAGGGGGGGCGAGAAATGGAAACGGACGAAGAAGGCGATCGCCGATGCCGCGAGTACCGAGGAAATAGAGACAGCAATGGGTGGGTTCTCGGTGGCTGGGCCGTCGAGTCGGCCAGACCCAGTCGCACTGGTCTTGGACCGCTGACTCGGGGAGATCATGGCTGCGATTGATCGCAACACCAGGGAGCTGGTGAAGCTCAGTTGGAAGGTAGAAGGGGTAGCCTGGGAGATGAAGAGGGTCGCAGATGCGAGGGACCTGAAGGGCAAGGGCAAGGTGAAGCCCGAGGAGAGTGAGGAGCAGGAGGAGTCAGATAGAACGGATGGGGAAGGCGAAGAGTCGGGAGACGAAGACGGAGAGGGCGAGTCCGAGTAGTCGGACCGTATTTGTATTTAGTTTTCTTTTTACTTTGTTTTGTACACTGTGAATAGGCTTTTGTTCGGTGATCTGAGTGACTTAGTGTGAGAGGCTTTCTAAGGGGCCTGGCTTAGTCAGGTAGGCCTTGTGGTAGTCGGCCACAAGTTCTGATGCGTGTCCAAGCTCGGTCACGATCAACCAAGATTTTTCCTCATCGGTACCTTCGTAACCAGCCCATCTAACTAGGTAGAGGAGTGGGCATTGGTGTCGACGTCGGTCGAACTTTGAATCGAGGATCTCAGTGATCTCGAACTCGGGTTCGCCGTCGACTTCAATGGGAGGTGGTGGAGGTTGTGACCGATTTGGTATTGTGTTCGGTGTCGCGGGTTCGAGCTGTGAGACATGAAAGACGGGGTGGACAGCATGCATAGAGTCAGGGAGATGGATTGTGAATGATAAAGTGCCGACTTGGGCGATGATTGGGTAGGGGCCGACATTCTTCTCAGAGAGTTTCTTTGATGGTTGGGTAGACCTAAAGTACTTGGCTTTGACGAATACTTGATCACCGACTTTGAAGTCGGGTGCGGGTGATCTTCTGGCGTCAGCAGGGCCTTGGTACCTTTTCTGGGCAGCAGCCATTTCTTCACGTAGGTACTCATGCAATGACTCTAGGTCAACTGCATATTCCCTTGCCCGAGCCGATGAAAGATCGCGCTCAGGGTGCACAGCAAGGTTCGGGTGATATCCTTTGTTCACGAAGAATGGTGATACACCAGTTGTAGCGCTAGGGGCATTGTTGTAGGCGAACTCGGCGAGAGGTAGTAGGTCCGACCAATTGTCCTGCTGGTAATTGCAGTACATCCTGAGGTATTGCTCGAGTGTTTGATTAGCTCGCTCGGTCTGTCCATCACCTTCTGGGTGATAGCCCAAAGTGAAATGTAATTTCATATCTAAGGCCTTACCGAGTGAACGGAAGAAATGCGAGACGAACTCTGAGCCTCAGTCAGACGTTACATGTGCGGGGACGCCATGCTTAGCGAAGACGTGGAGTAGGAAGAGCTGTGCGAGCTCAGGGGAGGTTATTGTGTCGTGAGTTGGGATGAATATGGCTTGCTTTGATAGTCGGTCAATGACTACCAGAATGGCTGTGAAGCTGGATGAGGATGGGAGTTGCTCAATGAAATCCATCGAGATGGAATTCCATGGTCGGTCGGGGACCAGTAATTGCTTGAGCATCCCATAGGGTCGGTGACGTGGCGTCTTAGCTCAGGCGCAGGCCGTGCAGGACTTGACGTAGTCTTTTACGTAGGTACGAATTCCTGGCCATGTGTATTCGCGACGGATGAGCTCTAGAGTGCGGTTCTGACCGAAGTGTCCCGATAGGGGATGGTCATGCTTGTATCTGAGGACATGAAGACGTAGGTCATCGGCCTCGGGGACGTACATGCAGCCATCAAGACGTAGGTAACCAGTTTCATCGGTCGACCATCGGGGGTTCAATGTGTCTGAGAGGTGGGCTTTAGCGATTGGATCGGTCAGGAGGTTGGCTAGGATATCGGCGTGAAGACGCTCGACGTCCATGAGTGCACTAGCTCTGAGTACTGGGGCATGTAGGTATGTCGCATGAAGGGAATTGGTGAGCTGTTCAGCCGTGAACACTGGTCAGAGGTTCTGTGAGTTGACTTGGGCGAAGCCCCTATCCCCCTCTTTGGGGTAGACGTCCCAGCGTCTAGTCAAGGCGTCGGGCTTTGCACCAAGTTTACCAGGTCGGAAACGAATGATCAGGTTAAAGGAGGAGAGGTATTCTGACCATTGGGCTTGCCGACGGGTGAGAACCTTAGAGGTGGAGAAGTACTCCAAATTTTTGTGGTCGGTCACGATGTCGATCGGGAAGGCAGGACCCTCCAGATAATGACGCCAGGCCTTGAAGGCTTCAAAAATAGCAAGAAGCTCCTTGTCGTGTGTATCATAGTTCAGCTGGGGCGTGGTCAGAGTGCAAGAGTAAAACACAATCGGTTGTATCTCGCCATCCAAACCAGTGATGGATAGGATACCAGCGATCGCGTAGTCCGAAGCGTCAGTCTCGACTGTTAGTTGGGTGCCTGGCTGGAAATGGGTGAGGATGGGAGCTGTGGTGAAGGCCTCCTTCAGGTGATTGAATGACCATCGGCAGACGTCGGAGAAATCCCAGGGGGCATCTTTCCATGTCAACCGAGTTAAGGGAACCACTATATCGGAGTAATTGAAGATGAATCAACGGTAAAAGTTTGCGAAACCGAGGAAGGACTGAATGTCCTTCACCTTGCGAGGTTCGGGCCAATCGCATATTGTCTTGACTTTGTCTTGTGACATTGTCAAACTGTCGGGGGAGAGGAAGTACCCAAGATACTCCACTGAGTCCAAATGGAACTCACACTTTTCGGGTTTGGCGTAAAGCTTGTGCTGGCGCAGTCGCTGAAGCACTTCCCGAACGTGCTTGGTATGGTCCTCCATGTTGTCCGAGTAGACTAGAATATCGTCGAGGTAGACTACGACGCAGACATCGAGCATGTCTGCGAAGACCGAGTTGACAAATCGCTGAAAGGCTGCAGGGGCATTGGTGAGACCGAAGGGCATCACCTGCCACTCGTACGAGCCATAGTGAGTCCTGAAGGTGGTTTTCCACTCATCGCCTTCAGCAATGTGAACCAGGTGGTAAGCATGTCTCAGGTCAATTTTAGTATAGACCTTTGCCCAACTCGGAGAGTCGAGTAGGTCAGAGATGAGAGGTAGAGGGTACTGATCCTTCTTTGATATTTTGTTGAGTCCTTGGTAGTTGACGCAAAGTTGGAGAGAGCCGTCCTTCTTCTTGACGAAGAGGACAGGGGCTGCATGGGAGGATGAGGTCAGACGGATGAAACCAAAGTGAAGGTTTTCATCAATGAATGCCCGAAGGGTTTCAAGCTCGATGGGGGAGAGAGAATAGAGTCTTCTGGGTGGTAATGGCGCTCCTTCTTCCAGTTCTATCTTGAGGTCATATTCCCAATGAGGCGCGAGTACCGATGCTTTCGCCTTACTAAAGACATCGGCAAAGTCATGGTATGCCTCGGGGACAGAGGAAAGGTCGGGAGCAGCGTCGACCGACGCAGTGTGAAAGCTGCCATCAGGCTTTAGCTGAATAGAGAACTGTTGAGAGCCATCTAGCTGACAAGCCTTCAGAAAGGCTGCAGCGTTGATGAGAGTGATAGGAGGTGCCCGAAGACCGGGAGCCTGAGGCAAGTCGGTCGTGGAAGGAGACGAGACTGACGTGTCGTCGAGTCTCAGCGCGCTCGGTGAGGGCGCTACAGGGTCAGGGAGTGAGCTCGGGGTTGGCACTTGTTGCATGGATGTTCTGAACTCGATACTGCTCAGTACCCAGTCAATCGACGGATTGTATTGGGTGAGCCAGTTGTGTCCGAGAACGATCTTACAGTCAGAGTCCAATGGGGTGACATCAATTATTCAAAGACCGCCAACCTTAAACACCCTCACACTCTCTGCGATGGCTGCAAGAAAACATTGGTAAACAGTCTCAGCCACACTGCGGACTGGGAAAAGAAGACACAAAAACTACGTAGACTTGATCTAGGGTTACATTTATAAATTAGGAGTACAATATATCTGGCATAGGGCTCCGCGCCGTGACCATCCCATACATAGCAGTGTGCCGGTGTCAGACTGAGTGGGAGTATGCACTAGTGGCTGACATCTTGGACTCGACATCATACAATGCACTCACTCGACACTGTCCTCGCAGCATTGCACGAGTGTCAGATAACCCCAGTTGAAATGATAACAACATTGCTTACCAGCCGACAGTACAAGGACCATCCGTTTGCGAGTCAGCTTGTCGATCAGTCATCGGAAATCTTCAGAACATTCCTCGGAAACCCTGCGACTCGCGAAAAGGTTGTAGACTTCTGCTTCAACACAGCTAGTCGTACATGCCTTCAAGAAATACATAGTCTGGCTTCGGAGGAAAGTGGCTGGCACTTCGGAGCATGCAGCGCATCTACGAAACAAATGGAGGATTTCAGTCTCGAAGAGATGGCAAAACAGATGGAAGCACATGCACCAAAATGGTGGGCCTTTATTGGTACACTGTTCGGAGAAGAGGGGGCACAGGAGAGGACAAGAGATGACACTGAGATGGATGTGGACGAAGAAATGCAGGCGCTCGGCAACTCAGTATTGGATACCTATTGGAACGAGGTCGATGAGCTTGATCTCGAAGGGTTAATTCATGTGCTTACTGGGGAAGGGCACAGCCACTTGTCACCAAAGGAGAAGCGTGCAAAGCACTACTCTGTGATTAGAATGATGGTGGGTTTCGTTCTGCACCGAGCTCGTGACTAGTGGTAACAATTAATCAGAAAAAGACTATCATCAGTAGCATCATCATGCAGGGCACGAACCAGAAAGCAAATGCTCTTCAGTGTGTTCTTGCATTCTTCCTGCAATCCACCCATACACCCTACAAGGTCATTGATGTCCTTGCACGTCTCGGAATCTCCATATCCACCGATGCGATCAACCTGGCAATCCGATCTTTATCTGTTGAGTCACAAGACATGCTACAGCACCTTGGACAGTCGCGGCTTGCTTCGTATGCATACGACAACTTTGATGTCGACCTGAAAACCCATGTACCCACGGTTGAGAAGTCAAACGACTCATTGAAACACCTCACCTCGGGCTTGCTGTTTCCACTTGTTCACGGAGTGACACAAGAGCATCTTAGGTGTTCTGAGGAGCTCTGGAAGAAGTCGCTACTAAATCCACATGTCAATGAACACCAATTACCCCCAAAGCGAACATGGAGGGACTTAGTAGTCAAACTCCATCACGAGGATCTGTCAGACGCATCAGCTCTGTCACGACGCGATGAATTCAACACACATATGTTTCTCCGAGACCTCTGCACCTATGGTCCTGAATATTTCCATCAGTTCCGCACCGGGATTGTGGACCCCGACCCAATCGAACAGATTCCCCTTGTGAAAACACCAATATTAGCAGCTCGTGCAATGGATGTCAACAATTCAACTGTCAGTGGAAACATTCAAGCCATTATAGAACTCCTCCAACAGGGTGGGATTACCGATCCCTCTGACAAGTGTGCCGACTCACCAGACATATCACAATACGTGATTTTGGTCCATGGAGATCTTGGCACAGGCGAACGAATCCAGGCCGTACAGCTTCGTCGTTCAATTGAAGCGACCCCCTGGAATCGCTTCCAGCATGTTGTGTTCATCCCTGGTCTGTTTCACCTGAAGATGGCCTGTGTAGACGCCCTATGGCGCTGCTTTATCCTCCCACCAAGCTCACGAGAGGACGAGACTAGCCTGATGCGAGACATTGCTCAGCTTCGACCACGAGAAACAGGAATCTATGCTACCAAACCTGGTTTCCGTCGAATGCATCAACTAGTCAATCATGCTGGAATCTGTCGGCGCCTCGACTGCTGGAGGGCATATGTCAAAAAAAAATACCCGGATATTGCTGGTACCCTTGAAAGCTTTGCTGCTCTTCAACCGGCACTCAGTGACCTACAAGAAATGGCTCGTGAGATTTCACGGACATATGTTGCTACACATCGCCTGCAACGCATGCACCTGAAACCCACAGCTGAACGAGACTTACAATTTGAAAATGCACTCCTCTTGAACAAGTATTTCCTTCTGTACGAGGAATTGTCACTTGCGATGAACTGCGGAGACATTGGACGGGTTGAGTACTGCATAGTTAGCTGGATTCCTATTCTCAAGGCCGTTGGGAAGCACAAGTATGCAGCATACATGACAAATTTCTTGATCAATGTACACTTTGTCTATCCAGAGGGTCTCAGGTTAGTAACTCCATGGGCCTATGATATGCAGACATGACTGCTTACCTGTGACAGCCATGCAATCTGCTATCACATCCTTGTGAATCCCACAGGCCAGCCAATGAAATGGCGAGCCGTTGACTGGTGCGTTGAGCTCAATAATCTCTTTACAAAGGTGAACGATCTACTTGGCAACAGAAAACGATCTAATCAGTTATTTCTAGGTAAAAAATGGGGGCAAGAATTCAAACCGCTCAGTTGAACGGATCATCCTCGAGTCACCCCTTGTACAAGTGTACCGTAATGTTCAAGGGCTCGTACAGAAAACCTTTGCCGTAACCCACACCACCTTGAATCATAGAGCTCCAGACATGAACAAGACATTTCAGCAGGTACAAGAAAGACTAGCAGTAAACTCACCACATGTAATAGCACGAGGAAGAGGAAGTCGACACAAAGTGGAAGATCTTCATGATAAAGGGCGTGAAATGATGGACAAAGCAGAGAAGGGTATAGAGATTACGAGGGAAGATGATGACGATGACAGTGGAAGGGGAAGCACAGAGATGGATGATATTATAGTAGACCTATTACAGTAGATGTTTCTATGCCACGGCAAACGATCAGTGAGAATGCGACATCAGTGAGCCTAAGGACACCCACATTTTCCTTATTCACAGCCTCGGCACTGTTTGATGAGTGGCTTGGGCAAATGCGATTCCGTGCTGCAATGGACATGTTAGGTATCATCAGGTAACTGCAACAAAATAATATAGTATACCATTATGTCCTTCACGACCACACGCACTACACTTATTGCGGCGCTTCACTGCTACTTCCAGTGGCTGGGCACTGGTGCTGGTTTGTGAGGTCCCGGATGGAGGAGTGTTGATGTTGACTGCAGAACTGGTGAGCGTGCAGCGTTGGATGGGAGTCGAAGTAAATGGAGTTTGTGGTGGTATGCGGTGCTTTTGGATGAGAGCAATGACCTCTGCTCCAAATCTTTCAGAGTCCGTCCATGCTGTCTCCTTATGGAGGTCCTGGACTGTTTGGATTTTGTAATGGTGAGCACAGTCGACAATGCGGTCAAGCGTTGCATTTGGCATGATGAGTGACGGACCGAGATCATTGAGGGCTGCCCAGCCATAGATGGTCACGGTTTTTTCCTCTTGCCAGTCTTCCAGGGCCTCTTGTAACATGAAGTCGTGCTTATCCTTTGCGTACTTGGGTATACGAGAACGTTTGGTGCTGCGTATTGGAAGGGGTGTATCAGGTATGAGGGATAAAAACTCTGCGGAGTTGTGGATGTCGCAACAGACTACCGGTTCAATGATATGGCAGCGAGTACACCCTTGTGGGTGGTAAGGGTTGCATTCAACGTGGTCAGATTCTACAGGGATAGAGTAAGCATTTGTTATCCATCAACTGCGGTGATGCAAATATCTCACTGGCTGCAGAATTTTCAAAACACACATCAAAAATCTTACGACGACACATTAAACCAGGCCGACTTCCAGCGTTGATCAAGAAATCGACTCCAGGGTCCAGCTCCCTCTTTCTTCGTTTACCAACATACCCCCCTTCCAAGTCAAAGCTGCTCCCTTTTGTTATCGCGTCCTGCAAGGCCTCGATTCCAGAAGTATCACTTGGGACTGCTTGAATGGCAGGTACGTCTGTAGGACTTCTCATGCCTTCATCATCACCTGAATCATCATCAGATGAGTCGACGTCGATTGTTGTATTTCCCCCATTGTGAGAGAATGCGTTTGGTACAGAATCACTGCCTTGGGCATTGATACTAGAAGTTTGGCTGTTCAGGAGGGATGCTACTACTGCAGCACGCTTTGCAGGTCGTGATGGACCGGGTAGCCCAGCATCCTTGGCTGTTCGTTTATGCGATGCAGCTCGTTTGGCCTTTCTTGCAAGCTTTGCTGCGCGCTCATCATCGAAGTGTTCCTTCTCGGCAAGTAGTAATGCTGTCCCACAGAGGTCTTTGTCACGAGCGGCTCGACCAAAGCGTTGCCATAGAGCAGGCAATTTGCACGTTGCTCTCCATTGAATTGCAAGCAAGATATCTGGTACGTCCATCCCCTAGTATCCATTATAAGTCCATGGCCCTTCTTAAAATTCACATTACTAACCATTCCAAACGACATTGTGGTGAGAAACCCCCATGACTTGCCACTTATGAGGTTCGCAAGCTCTGCTTCTTTGTACGTTGTTGACATATCTGCATTGAACCATTTTATCTTGTCCCGCAGCTCGAAGGGTAGTCGCCGGCGAAGCACACAAGTTGCATTGATAGACTCGGCAATGTCGTCAAAGAATATAAGGAATTTCGGTGGGGGGGGATCACCAACTTTAAACCCTGCCGGGATCAAAAAGGTGAGATCGGCAAAGCTGTTGTAAGCATATCTGATCTTTTGGACACTGATCTTTATGTTTGGCCGGTCAGTTGAACGGTGCACAACTTCCGTTCGGTCTGCTCGGATGTGCAGCAGGCGCATGATGTCACTGACAGCAACTTTCGTCAACGTTGCTGAAGTAACTAGCAATGGCACATGGGACGAAAGTATATAGTGCAGTCGGCCAAGTTCCCAATACTCTGGGCAGAACTCGCCCCACTCGGTGAGACAGTGTGCTTCGTCAATGATGATGCTGATAATGCGTGCGACGAAAAGGGGGTTCTTTAATAGCTTCTCGAAGGGTCCGTTTGGCTTCATCACCTGTTCAGGGCTGATGACGACTGCCCTGTACTGAAAGGTGCTTATGGCCTAATCATACTAGGTGAGTTGTCCAGTTCCGAGTCTTAATCCTGGTGATGCACGCACCTGAAAATTTGCAGGTGTTGCCGTTTCCGAGCTGATTGCAATGGCACCAATGCCAGCTTTAGCCAGTGATGTGGCATTCTGTTTTCCAAGCAGATTCAACGGAGTCACGACAATCTGTATGCCTTCAGGATGAAACAAGAGTGGCATCCAAAAAGTGAGTGTCTTGCCCATGCCTGTCCCAGCTGTGCACAGTACATCTTTATCCCTCCTCAGCAGTGCTTCCGAAACCTTGACTTGCCACAAGCATGGCCGTACATTGAACACCTCTTGTGTCCGTCTTCGTATCTCGGATATCGACAGACAACGAAGAGGGGATGGAGATGATGGATCCGGCACCATATGTCGGTGCTGCTATGTATGGGATGGTCACGGCGCGGAGCCCTATGCCAGATATATTGTACTCCTAATTTATAAATGTAACCCTAGATCAAGTCTACGTAGTTTTTGTGTCTTCTTTTCGCAGTCCGCAGTGTGGCTGAGACTGTTTACCAATGTTTTCTTGCAGCCATCGCAGAGAGTGTGAGGGTGTTTAAGGTTGGCGGTCTTTGAATAATTGCACAGCCATTCGGATGTTGCCATCACTAGCCCTACTAGGATGCCGCCTCACACTCGATGCGTCGGCGTGAAGGAGCCTGAGAGTGAACCTGTCTTTGGATATGACACACGGCGTATCTTTCTTTCCTCCGCACTGCTCGTGAGCACATCGCTCCCCTTTTTCTTTCGCCCTCCCACCACACCCTTACCCTGTGCACTGCACATCACAGGACCTCGCATTTCCCCCCACTCATATTCATGTGGCCTGACTACAGCTACACCCACACGCGAGCCGCGCTTTTCTCAATCCACTGTTTTCCCCCAGGTTTGGCAGCCGAGGCTGAAGGGGGACTCTTTCATCATCCTAAATCACTTACATATATCCCTACGTACCTCATAATTAGTATATACATACCTCGTTGTATCACACTCGAAATGCCGCCTGTGTCAGCAGCACCCTTGCTTGACCAAGTGGAATTCAATCGCCCAAGATACCTAACGATACACGCAACATTCAAGAAGCCGAGTGGAACCCCGAGATCGAGTTGGGCCGTTCAATTTCATCCAAGTAACCAAGATGTAGGAGTACCCTCACTCCATCTGCAATCGGGCACATTAGTATCATTACCGTCAAGCTCTGTTCTCGTCGTCAGCAGGGGGTTCTGTCCCTTTTGTGTTCTTCCGGCGTCGCGTTCTCGTCTCTTTATGCTGCTCAGTCCAAAGATTTAGATGGTGCCTCCATTCAAGTTCTTGGGATGTCCCAGCTTGAGATAACAGGAAGGGATTTCTTGCAGTTCAAGCTGCTGTAGTAATTCGATGGCCTGGTCGTATTTCAAGTTGTTCCAGCCCTATGATAGATCTGCTTGCTTCAATTTGTACCAATGTGGCTGTGAAACCCTTTGACTGCGTAGCTCGCTGCGTACGCTCTACAGTAGAACACAGGACAGTCGTCCCTATTTTCTTCATGTCATCCTCGTCAGCAATGTCGACTGGTCTTGGGCAAGAGATAGTTTCCGTTGTAAACAAGCTTCAAGATGTCTTTAGCACAATTGGATCATCAGGGTCTCAAATAGACCTTCCCCAGATTTGTGTCCTGGGCAGTCAAAGTAGCGGGAAGAGTAGCGTTCTTGAGGCATGCTCACACTGTCATTCACTTGGTATACATTTCTGATTGTCCGTGCAACCAACAGAACATCGTTGGACGAGATTTCCTTCCTCGTGGAACCGGCATTGTGACCCGACGGCCGTTGGTCCTACAGCTCATCCATCGCCCTGCTGCGGCTCCACAGGCAAATGGCTCAGCAAGTATGTTTATCCTCTTTCAGTGGTTCTTCGTTGTGTAAAGCTCACCCTTCACGAGAAGCACAATTGAACGGTACGGACAAGTTCGCCAACGAGAATGAGTGGGGAGAGTTCCTCCATCTTCCCGGACAGAAATTCTATGATTTTACAAAGATTCGAGAAGAAATTGTCCGCGATACTGAAGCAAAGACTGGTCGCAATGCAGGCATTTCGCCACAGCCCATTAACCTGCGCATCATCTCCCCCAACGTCCTCACGCTCACCCTTGTCGATTTACCTGGTTTGACTAAGGTCCCTGTCGGTGATCAGCCAAAAGACATCGAGAAACAGATCAGGGATATGCTGATGAAGTACATTTCACGACCATCATGCATTATCCTTGCAGTGACGGCCGCGAACACTGACTTGGCCAACTCAGACGGGTTAAAACTTGGTCGTGAAGTTGACCCAGAAGGGACGCGGACGATCGGTGTTCTAACCAAGGTAGATCTCATGTGAGTGTTCAGCTTAACCACAACGTGTCGTCTCTTAGTCAATTGTAATAGGGACCAAGGAACTGATGTCGTCGACATTCTTGCTGGTCGTGTTATCCCTCTTCGATTGGGTTATGTACCAGTCGTAAACCGTGGTCAGCGCGACATCGACACCTCCAAGTCCATCTCCTCCGCTCTTGAAGCAGAGCGTCAGTTCTTTGAGAACCACCCTTCATATAAAGGCAAAGCACAATACTGCGGAACTCCCTTCCTTGCACGCAAGCTCAACCTGGTACGTTTATGAAATGCCTTTGTAGGGATATGTCTTGATACCTCCTTAGATTCTCATGCAACATATCCGTTCGACCCTTCCTGATATCAAAGCCCGCATATCCCAGCAACTCGCAAAGTTCAATGCCGAACTAACTTCGCTTGGCGGTCCCATGGGTGATGGGTCTTCGGGAAACGTCGTTCTTTCGGTCATTACGGAGTTCACAAATGAGTTCCGCACTGTCATCGATGGTAACACTAACGACCTTTCGTTGAACGAGCTAAGCGGAGGTGCCCGTATCAGCTTTGTATTCCACGAGCTCTTCAATACTGGCGTGAAGAGCATCGACCCATTCGATCAAGTTAAGGACGGAGATATCAGAACCCTCTTGTACAACTCATCTGTGAGTGTCGTCTACACCGACTGAAGATCTATCTGATTAGTGCATCAGGGCTCGACGCCGTCATTGTTCGTGGGCACACAAGCCTTTGAAGTCATCGTTAAACAACAAATCAAGCGGCTTGAAGATCCTGGTCTAAAATGTTGCCAGCTTGTATACGACGAGCTCATCCGGATCCTCGGACAATTACTTCAGAAGATCGTGGGGCTCTTTATTTTATTTATGCGATGGAAACAGTTTGCTGATGCTCGTCATTCATTTAACAGCAAGTGTTCAGACGCTACCCAGCACTTAAGGAACGCTTCAATTCTGTAGTTGTCAACTTCTTTAAAACTGCTATGACCCCCACGACGAAACTTGTATCGGATATGGTCGCGTACGTGTGGTTCCCTCATTCACATGGCATCTCCTGATCCCTGTAGTATGCAAGCATGTTACGTAAACACTACTCACCCAGATTTCCTCGGTGGTCACAGGGTATGTTCTGACCCTGGCGATGTTGAAGGCAGATTGAATAATATGTTTGTCTTTCTAGGCCATGGCAATTGTCCAAGAACGCCTGAATGCTAACAAGCCGCCACCACCTCAGGCGGATCTGAAGGCGGGCAAGCTCGCCCCTGGCCAGATCAATAACAACCGCGATCTTGATGTCGATCCAAAGAAAGATGAGCCGAGCTTCTTCGGTTCGTTCTTTTCAGCAGCAAAGAAGGGTCAACCAAAGAAAGCTGGACCTGTTATGGAAGCAGTAAGTGTTCTCGTTCTGAATAACGAATAGCGACTAAATATATTCATCAGCCACCTGCGGTTATCAGGCCCCAATCCGCACTGAGTGAACGGGAGACGATGGAAACTGAGGTGATCAGTATGTGGATCTAAGTATACATCAAAGGTTGTGTGTTGACTGGGTGTGCAGAACTCCTCATCCATTCCTATTTCAACATCGTGAAGCGTGAGATGATCGACATGGTCCCCAAAGCCATCGTCCTCACTCTCGTCAATCACTCCAAAGAGGACCTGCAACGCGAGTTGCTGCAAGAGTTGTATAAACCTGAAGTCCTAGACGAGTTGTTAAAGGAGAGCGAATTCGTTGTTAACCGACGCAGGGAGGTGGTCAGTATGGTGGCAGCACTTAACAAGGCAGAGGAGTAAGTTTCCCTCGTTTCCTCATTCACTTACACAGGTGTATTGACCTCGTACGAACCCGCAGGATTGTCTCAGGTGTGTAGATGTCGCAGTAGGAGATTGTTTTGGCTGGCTCGTCATGTGGCAACTTATGTGCACCTCCATTAACGACTCTCGTATAATACCTTCGTATGTCTGTCATGGTGTATCTAGAGCTCTGGCAATTTGCGTTTTCTTACATCTGGGATATTCCGCAAGGCAGGTCACGGGAATGGAGAAGACGTTCCAGAATGATCTAGTAGTCGGCCATCATTTCATTACTTCCATTCAGCAGCTAATGGGCAAGGTGATAGATGAATACATCGCAAGTGGTATAAGGTAGAGAAACAGCTGAAAATGCATTCTCCGGATACATACAACACCAACTTCTCTACATCTACTCTACTCAACCGTAGTTCAGACGGAAAATGTCGTTGTAACTGAGGAATGTTAGCAAATCAAAGTAACATGTTCGAGCTGATGGACTTACACATAGTAGCTACTGCCATCTGGGATGAGCTGGAATACCTGGCTGAACTGCAAGGGATTTGTACTGTCATCAACCTACGAACTGTGAGATCACGGGGTCAGTTGGTAATGATAGTGACATACAATTAACAGCCCAGTTACGCTGACGATGAGACTAGCTATAGAGGGTGAAGATGGCTGCGCATCGAGCGTAGTGACCTTGTGTTGAACCTTTTGGAAAGGCAAGGACTGTTGTGCAATAAGCACCAGCTTTGTGGTCATAAATGCAGGCAACACACCGTAATTTTTTCAACAATAGCAGTCGCACCCTGTATCGGCGTACCCTCCCAAGTCAACATAGATGTATCCCGCTGTCATACACCAGTCGATGATAAACGATCGCGTAGATCATGACTCGATGGGAATGAACGTACGTATAGTGGTGCCAAACTTGCTCGGTTGGCATCAAAAGTTTGGTAGTAGAAATCCGTAAATTGCTTTGCAATAGAGTTTATGTCTGCCATGACTGATGCACTGGGGAAGTAAGGAGACAAAGATCGCTGGCGAGATGTGGGCAGAGGAGAGTCTGCGATAGTCGCTTACAGCACGCAAAGGTCTTTCTAAATAAGGAATACATATCAGGTCAAGCCGACAAACCCAAGACACTCGCACAGACGTACCCATGGCAGTGGTTTCTCCCTTCCCGACCGGCGTTGCTGCGCAGTCACGGAGCCCACCGATGTCCGACATTCCTCGCCCAACGATGCGGAGGAAGAGCTCTGCCCAGAATCTCCTGTCGTCGTTCAAGACACCAACAGGCTCTCTGGGCTCCGGAGGGAGCGTGTCCGCTGCGACTGGGGCTGCCTTTGCTGCTGCAGCGCAGGCACAGTCGACCGGCGTGTCACAAAGCAGGGAGTGGGATGGACAGTCTGTACACTCGGAAACACTTTCGTCGACTGCGACGCTCGTTGCCAATGGTACACCCGTCATTCCACAGAGCACTTCTGTTGATTATCTTCGGGATTTGGTCCAGAAGCGGATCATTACCTTGACCTACATGCGTAACGTCCACGAGGGGTACGTGCATTGTTTTTCGTATCCCCGTAATCTTTGCTTCTATGTTCTCCCAGGCGTAGTCACTGGTTTCACACGATTATGATATCTCACAATGAGCTAGACAAGGTGTTCAACAATCCTGCAATGAAGAAACGGTCAGATGGATCGTGATCGGACTCTCCTTGTTTGCTGAAACACGCTCAACTGCGATAGGACACCCCGTTTTGCTATCCTTGCTATGTCGCTTTCCAATTTGCTCGACATTCCCCAAGCGCAAGACTACCTTCGTGGCTTGCTGAACACCATGAATGAATACGACCAAGCCAAGGAGGAGCCTGACAAGCCTAAGATTGTACGGCGTTCCTCCCCTATCGTTGGCCCGAGACTCATGCCGTATGCAGCGTTTATTCCGGTCCAAAGTTGCAAAGCGGCAAGCTGCAGGCGGCTTTGTCGAGTACAGCGTTCCCTTTTCTGAAGGAACTGAAGCCTCGTACCTTGTCTCACCACATATAGTACGTTCTCTCTTATACTTGTAAGCAGCGCGTTCCGACTTGCACCTCCCAGCCCTTTCCTCTCGATTATCACCAGACACTGCTATCTTTGCTAGATGTTATTTCGGAAGTGTACAATAAGATTTCTCGGATCCTTGGACCTTCGCCGTTTCCCAACGCCGGGCAGCATATGATGGGTCCACTTGGACTGCTTGCCCCTCATCCGGGTGTATCATACCTTTTTACTGGTCAGGATTCCTCGCAAAAGCTTGTGGATGAGGGTGAAGGAAGTCTTTGGGGGATAGCAAATGCGCACACTGCCAGTCACGGATACGGAAGTGCTATGGGCAGTCCACCGCCGAGCTGGACACCAGCGCTGGGAGATATGGTCCTCAAGGTTGATGCGAAGTTCAAGGTATTTATTGAACTTGTGCTTGCGTTATCTGCTACTTACAACAATACGAACAGAGAATCGTATCTACGTTGCTAAAGGAGTTGGATGCAGTTGCACGGAACGGAATCAAGGATGAACTGGCGTCTCTCGACCCCCTACTCCGGAACGTTGGTGGCACGGAGGATACACGAGAGCAGTATGACTTTGAGGGCCTTGTATGACACTTACCGGGGACACTTGTTGTATTTTCTTCTGTACTATACTAATTTGTACTTTACTTGACACTGACGCGCCAGGTCACGCTTGTCACACGTAGCGCGTCTGACTTCCCTCCTTCGACATTTTCAATTAGTTATGCCGACGAACAATTTGCAGGCTCTGCTGTCTGCTGACATCTCGGACCCAACAGATTTCCCAACTAACGAACTTCGCCAGCTCGATTCCAGTCTCCGTTGCACTATTTGCAGTGAGTTCTATGACGCACCTGTCACACTTGGATGTGGTCATTGCTTCTGCTCGCTCGTACGTTCAACCAACCCAGATTCGACATGCGAACTCACAAAAGACTACGTAGTGCATACGAGAACACGTTGTTAAGGAGGCACAATGCCCTAGCTGCCGCAAACCAACAGCAGAGACACACTTTAGACTGAATCCTGCTCTTGAGGAGGCTGTGGCAGCATGGAAGAGATCACGGTAAGAAATGCCATGTCCGATTCCCGTGTGCTCGCTCACCTTTGAAACCTAGCCCAATCGTCCTTCAGTTGTCACGAGAAGAGCAACAACGTATGCAGTCATATAACCATGTTGATTCAAAACAGACACCACGCCGTTTACATCCACCCCTGCATGCTGACGCAACGAAGCGGAAACGATTCGCACAATCAGAGGATTTTGACTCTGAAATTATATGTGTTATTGGGCCGTCAAAGCCATCGAGCGAGACTCTGGGTTCATCACCGATACAAGCTAATGACAGACGACCCTCAAAGAAGAGGGACACTGAACCGTCATCCGACATTGGGGAAGAGGAATTAGAAGGTGAGTCAGTCCTACTAGCCCAATGCCATTATGCTAATCCCTGACTCGTCAGCTGACTCTCTAGTTAACTGTCCCATATGCAGCAGAATGGTTGAATACCAACTCATCAATCGTCATATGGATGGACCAGACTGCAACAATAAAGCTGTATCCCACTCAAACTCCCGGTCGTCGAAGGCAGGTGCAAAAAATGAGTGGTCAAAAATCCTAGGTCAAGGCTTATCAAAGAAAGGCAAAAGAAAGGCAAGTAGGTGAGTGTGCTACATCATGGATGTCTGTCTTGTTCCAACTACTGGCTAACACCAGCAGTGATTCGGACGACGAAATAGAAAGGTTACCCAAGGTATCATATACTGTACTCAAGGACAAAGCACTCAAGGACTTGCTGGTCTCGCAGAGGTTGCCCACCAATGGTGACCGCAATACCTGGGTACTTAGGCACCGACGGTATGTTCACAGCCACACGCAAGTGGTTATACAAATTCTCTCCCAGATGGGTGATGATGAACAACGCAAATCTTGACAAATCAGAAGTGAACCGTAAGAGCCTGGCAGAATTGCGCAATGAACTCAAGAGATGGGAAGAGGAACGGATGGGACCTAAACGTGTTATAGAGGATACCACTGCTCACGAAGTAAGCCCTCTTGTACTTTCCTGAAGCATTTCATTGAAGGCGAAACTCACAGGCGGCATATCACGACGACTTCAAACGACTTGTTGAGCAGGCGCGTCGGACTAAGATAGCCAAAGTCCCTGGTCCCCGGCCCGTTAAGTCATCTCCACGCACTCCCCGCGGCCAGCAGGACAAGGATGTCGTAAATGGTTCGGAAGAGGAGCCACTATAGCACCATTGAAGCCCATCCTGCGGGATAGTGGTTCATCATGTATCGAGTAACTCTAAATCTGTTTTATGCCATTATTTATAACTAATATAATTTCTCGGTAGATTGACATTACCCCCATCACATGTGCGTCAGCGTTTTTGGCTCAGCAGTCAATGAAAGGCCAAGTTACTCACGATGATCAAGAGGCATGGTTTCACCACTTTGTTCATAATGTGCAGCTGTAAGGGTTTCGTCTGACTTCTGGATATTCCCGGAGATCTGTTCCACCGACTACTCTGGAACACGTGCAAAACCGAACATACTTCTCCTTTGTCCTTCTATTCGGAATGCCGCGCCGGACATCCAAGCGATGATGTCTTTCAAGTACAATCGTCTTTCAGTCCTACTGTCCACAGTAGCCCCGTCGCTTTGTCTGTATATTGTGGGTGACGCTTTGAGTGGCAGACGCGATATTTAACGAGAATGTATCGGTGTCCCCATCTCTACCCAACAACTTCCCAAACATCATGAGCAGGTTCTCTCAGACTCTTTCGGTGAGAGCGAATCTCGATTCCTACAAGATCAGCATGTTGATGCCACTTGTCACAGCTCCTTAGTAATTTAAGTTCTAAGTCTGACGCACCTCCACACGAAGTAGGTCTCGCCTGAGGGCTACTATCTTCCGTGGGCTGAAAGGAGGTCATTTTTAGAACCCCAAGGTTGTCACTGTCACTGAGCAGTTTCTGCCTCGCAAGCAAGATGCTGTATTTGGCGATCAGTTCGTCTTCCAGACAAATTTAGTCCACCAACGCATCGATGCCAAGTTACTCCTCCTGCCCCCGTTTCCATGCGACAACCCACCTTATGCTAAGTCCGTGGCATACCTTTCTAGCCGTTCCGGCTCAATCAAGGCCCGCGTGGTTAGTATCGAAGCTCTATGTCCACCATTTGTAAAAGATTCGCTGAGGCGGGTACCTGTTTGTTCTCCAGTATCGACATCCTGGCGCGGAGAATCACTTCTTTCGCCTCTACATTTTTGCCCGTGAAAGAGACGTAAGGGTAACGTTACCTCCGATGTTTCGGGGCGTGGTATCCGTCAAAGACAACGACCTTGTTCGACGTAGGAAAAAAGTGTGGTATTCACGAGCTTTCCGGGAGTACATACAGTGCGGGCTCATCCGGCTCAATACCAGTGCGTCGGAAAACGACGACGAGGTCTGCATCGACAGCGAAGGGAAAATCGAATTGCGCTTGACAACCAGCGAGGATGCGAACAAGCGTGGCTGGCCTCGGATTGACCATCGAATGCGTCGGATCTTCAAAGCTGCATAGATCCCCGTTTACTCTTCACATCGGCGCTGGCAGCCGGTACAACACCCCTTTCGTTTTGACCTAGTACACAGAAAAATCCATGTACAAAGTGCGTAATAAATAACATGCGAATGCCACGACAACCTGGGACGGCCAACAACGGCAAGGCACGCCGTTGGGGGCTCTTTTGTTCTGCAATACAAGGGTTTCCTTTTTTGGCATAATTAACGAGGGTTTAAATACCTGCCCCCTCGAGTTCATTTTGCGCTTGCCTCGGCTCCCCGTTCGTCGTTTGTCTCGTACAAGATGTCGAGTTCGTGCTCCCATTCCGCTGAGGTATGCTTAAATTCTTATGATAACGACCACGATTGCAAACATCCAACAGAGCTATTCCTCTTTGTTTGAAAAATTCAGTGCACTGGTAAGATTCACCCTGTCTACCCCAATCTCAGCCGAGTTCACACCAATCCAAAGCGACACGAGGCGAGGGGAACACATAAGATTCACTACAAGGAGTCGTGTGACTGGGATTTCGTCCTTGAAACTACCAAAGTGATTGACATGTCACTGGTCATACCACACTACCGCGCCCGACATCAGCCAATAGATCGGCGGTTAAGGACATTCATCGGTGCAGACTCGTCGCCTGTTAAGCTGAAGATTGTACGCTGATCCGAATTTCTTTATCGGGGTGGCTGATGAACAAATAACCAGTGCCGGCCAGTGCCTCGCTGTAAATTCATCTTGGAGGTTCAAGCGACTACTTCGAATGTCACGATATGGTTACCATCCGATTTTAGAGGACACGTCCGGCATTCTGGCAAGGCATCGTTCTCTGCTGGATTTGTCAGCCGTATGATAGCGAACGTCCGCTTTAATGAAGGGACTGATGAGAAATGGACCGGTGACGAAGTCATTGTCCACACAGAAGGCATGGTGACATTCAGAATGTGGGACGTTCACACCAATGCCCCGGAGAATGTGCGCATGGAAAACTTGAAGCGAATATTCCACTGCTCTAGGAAGACGTCCGAGAAACACATCAATTGGGACTTTCTGCTGGATGACTAATTTTCGTTCTTCATATTTCATTTCTTTGGTGTTTGTTCGTTCATCGGTTTTTTGATCCATTTTGATCTTTCAGAACTTCTACTATTTTCTACTAATTAGACTGTAGCCCAATTACACACACATCTTGTAGCCATAGCCAATTCAATTTCTTACATACCTGTTATAACATACACACATAACCACCGCTACCGGACTCGTATGCGCAGGCGCCAGAGACAGTACGTTTCTTCTCACTGCATACGGTTGACGTAAGAGACGGACACCGATACGTTCCGTCAGGATCACTTTGAAAGAACAAAGCAGCCACCTCATGCATCTTGTGAATCGGCAGTAGCCAGACATTTCTCGAGTGTTTCCACAAGAGCTGGGTTCTCCAAGGCGGCTGCGACTCGTTCCTTGTCATTGAGTTGCTTGTTCACTGGAACGACGTTAATTGTGTAACCACCGTTATGCATGTCGACATACCGGCTAACTCGCTCTGATGCGAGCCTGGTTTGACATGAATATCAACTTTGAATCTCGGGGGAAGACAGCGCATCAACCTGACTCTGATGGATAATCCTAAGAACACTCTGACATCAGTCGGTGGATAGGAGCAATTAGAAGCTTGGATACCAATAAGAGTGGACATGCCGCAATGAGGTACCGTTGGTGTGAACTCGACGTTAATGAGATTGTTCTTAATATCTATCTGTTCTGCTGATACAACCCGAAGTTCTTCGAGGCTGGTGGGATGCTCTGGATCAGCGATCGACCGTATGAGATCTACAAAGTGAAAAGGTTCATTGAATACCTCTCAAACATGTGTAATTTTACGTTCTCACCAAATATCTCATCTTGGTCAATCGGCTCAACGTCCGAGGTGTCGCTCCACTGGTCCTGCTGTACATCGACATCCACCCAAAGTGACTGACCAGTTTGGAAGCGAGATTTTCTCAGTGAACGCTTGGATTTGGCATAAATCGTTGGATTTGCATTGAAGACTTCACTGATCATAGTGACGACGAAGACAAGTATTGCAAATTCACGCTCCGCTCCGGCTTCACTTCGTTGGGCAATCGGCTTCGGGGTACCTTGGACACTCTCGGAACTGACCTACATAGTAACTGAAAACTTGCAGGACAAAAATATGCATAAATTTAATGTGGTATTCCAACCCTACCTTCGAGCATACCAACGGGATCCATCAACCAAATAAAATGGGTGAAAGACCTCACTAGGGGTGACTAGTATCAACAGGTGCCAGCCCACACGCTGATCCCCCTCACTGATCCCCACAAGCTGCTAATGCACCCACCAGGGCTGCCCCCACAAAGACAAGAAGGAACCAGCTAGATGCGGGTCCATCGCCAGGGGAAAAAAAAACAGGGAGGCATGTGGCACGTGCACGAAAGAACACCGCACGGGCTGGTGAGGTACTGACGTAAGCTGCAATTCCTTCCAGACCTTCTACAGTCGAACTCCTCAAGTGAGAAAGGATTTTGAAATTGCGAACAGTACCGTATACCAGTGCACGCCAAACATTGACTCCTGTGCCCCATACCATCAGCCCACGGGCTCTTCTCTTTTGAGCATATGTTCGGCATCCAAGTATCTGCTTTGAGTGCCTTCGATGACATCTGCGTCAATATCCCAGCCCTTGTCGGTACCCTCCGGTCCCTTCTCCAAACCTTTCCGATACCCCTGGGAGACCAACCAGTCCCGCACATACTGCTTATCGAAACTTGGTTGAGATTTCCCTGGCTCGTAATTATCGAGGGGCCAGTAACGCGACGAATCCGGAGTGAGAACTTCGTCAACGAGGATAACTTCCTCTTCTAAAGGATTGGAAGGAGAGATCAGACCAAATTCAAACTTGGTATCGGCAAGAATGAGTCCGCGTGAAATTGCATATTCGCCCGCAGTCGTGTACAGTTTGAGAGCGATTGCTACAACACGCGGTACAGCTCCGCGCCGATGATTTCTTTGGCTAAATAACATAAATTAATTGTAGCATTGAAAACAAGGGTTGCAGTGCGTACCCTTCTTTGGAGAAATGTTCTCGTCGTGCTCTCCTTGTTCCGCCTTCGTTGCAGGCGTCACCAGTGGCTCAGGCAGCCTCTGAGACTCTAACATGTTCTTGGGAAGAGGTAACCCGTGCATAGTACCATGTTTCTTGTATTCTACCCATGCTGAACCTGGCGATGACAAGGACCTGTGAGATCAGGAAATAGTGAATCGTGACATCTCGCTCACCTGTGAGATATCCTCGTACAATGAACTCGATGGGAATGACTTTGGCTCTTGTCACGAGCATAGAACGACCCTCCAGTTGATCGCCATATTTTCTTATTTCCTCGGGCATCTGATCTATGTCCGCCGTCACAAGATGATTGGGAACAATGTGCTTTAGCTTTTCAAACCAAAACAGCGAGATTCTCGTCAAGACCTTCCCCTTGTCGGGGATACCCTGTGGTTCGAAGTGAACACCGAACCGTAACGACAAGATCACAAAGATCACCGACCTCCGTGAGGATGACATCGAATACCGATATCCTATCCGTCGCGACAAACAGAAGGCGGTCTTCCGAGGAGGTCCTGTAAATGTCACGGACTTTTCCCCTCGATATCAGTGTGAGGTCGGGAAGGTCGGTTGTCACAAGTGCCGAAGCCATCGCAAACGAGTGTGATGATGAGCGTCTGGTATACTAGTTAGTACGTTAGTCTCTTATGAGAGGACGATTGAGGGTGTTAGTCCCACGAGGGGCACAAAACCCGAATATGCAAGCCTTGTCCCGAGGCCAGTTACGAGCTGTTACGAGTCACCAGTTGTTTTTCTTGAATCTTCCGGGTCCAGAAGGGGGGATATCTATGTGTTCGGACACTTCGTCCGCGCCGGATTTGTTCGGAATCCCCGGTAGTAAACGTTCTTTGTTTCATATCATGTCTGACCGTTTTCCTTCATCGCCGAGGGCTGACATGTATCTTAGTCAACTCTCGTTATGCCTGCATGGATCTAGCGCTTCCCCGCGCGTATAAGTCTGGTCGAATGCCGTGGATCTGACATGCACACCTTTTATCTTCCCATGAGCCAAGATCACCCAGACGGTACGCCTACTTCACCCACCAACGATGGCCGTTCGCCCGTCCCCCAATACACCATCTACACTCTTCGTGAAAAATGGGCTATAGTGTCAATGGTCTCGTTTGCTGCCCTCTCAGGGTAACATCCTTTTATCCATTTATTCAACCGACACTAATCGTCGCACTAGTCCATTCGCTGCAAACAGCTATTTCCCTGCTATTCCAGTTCTAGCCTCTGATTTTCACAAATCAATTGAGTTGATGAACCTGACCGTCACCATTTACTTGGTCTTCCAAGCCATTTGTATGTGTCGTGAACTATGTTAACGGCAAGTACTGATCTGTGACCCTTATCCCAGCTCCAATGTTTTTGGGAACGCTGTCAGATTATGTAGGAAGAAGACCAATTTTCCTGGCTTGCCTCCTGGTCTCATGTGTTGCATCCATTGGACTTGCCTTGATCCCAACCTCAGCCTACTGGCTCCTCTTACTGCTCCGCTGTATTCAAGCCGCAGGTTTAGCTAGTACCGTGGCTCTAGGTAACCCTTTCCTTTCCTAACCGATACCCATCACTCATCCCAATTCCGCGGAAGGCGCTGGCGTCATAGGGGATATTTCAACTCGCGCAGAACGTGGAGGCTTCTTTGGATTCTTCGCTGTGGGCCCTCTGGTAGGCGAACCTTGGTAAATCAGATATTTCCATCGGGTTTAACACATGAAGTTTGGTCCAACCGTCGGTCCTGTTATTGGAGGTGTTCTTACCCAGACTCTCGGGTGGAGGTTAGTATAATATAACTGCTGGATCTCCGTTCTATCTTGTTCTAGATCAATCTTTTGGCTGGTTTCTATTGGTTCCGCACTCTGTCTTGTCTTCCTTTTGACGTACGTGGTTCCAAATACATGCATCCCCTTAATCAAATCTCCTGCAGATTTCTACCCGAAACATTGCGAAGACTGGTTGGTAATGGAAGCATCTTACCGCCGAAGATATATCGGCCCCTCGTACCGCTTGTTGGTCGGGAACGTCAGGGCATAGTTTCTGACCGAGCTCCACATCCACCGCTGAAGAATCCCCTCCGTATCCTAATATATTTGGATGTGCTAGTTCTCCTGCTCTTCAACGTTATCCAGTATGCCATATTCTATGCTTTCATTGCTACCCTATCCACGTTATCTAAATCAACGTACCCCCATCTCAACGAAACTGAGATTGGCCTGTGTTACTTGGCCCCTGGATCCGCAACCATCATTGGTGCATATGTTCATGGGAAGATTCTGGACAGAGATTTCAGGTTGCTGAAGCAGAAGCTGATCCAGGAACGTGAGGCCCTCACAGGGGCGTCTGTTCGTTCCGATGATATCACCAGCGAAGAGAATTTCCCCATTGAGAAAGTAAGGATGAAAAGGGTCCCCGTCGAACTCTTCGTCTGTGTCGCATGTTGTGCCAGTTACGGGTGGTGTCTACAGCACAAGGTCAACCTTGCGGCGCCGTTGGTACTGCAGTTTATATGTGCGTCGTCCCCCCTCTATAGTTGTCAGCAATTTGGTCTTGATATCCCTTTCAGTCTCTTTCGCAGTGATAGGTATACTGAATAGTACCCAGACTCTTCTTATCGACTTGTTACCGACACAGGGCTCGTCAGTGACAGCATGTGTGAGCCGTCCCTCACGATTCAAGTCTTTTTTCGTAGCTCTCAAACGGCCTTTCTAAAGAACAACCTCATACGATGCTCGTTCGGAGCGACATGTGTTGCGGTCATAGACTTGATGATACGCGCCGTAGGGACCGGATGGACGTACACGATCTTCGCAGCAATTGGTCTGTCTGTGGGACCCATGATCAGGGTGCTAGTGTGGATTGGGCCACGTTCTCGAGCTAGGCGTCTCACATACAAGGTCGAGGCTGTTGAGAGGCGATAAACATGCCATGAGTAATGACTTTACAACAACTGTGTGTTAGCCACATGTGTACAATAACCAACCTGTTTCACCCAGCTACAACACTCTTGCAATGCCCTGTGGCATTCCCCCTTTCCGTCAACTCGCATAGCATTTTTGGAATAAGCGGGGCTTGGTAGCGACCTTCGATGCACTCGAACATGTTCAGTTCAGTCGTGACAGTAAGTGATTCGGTTGTTCTTTCTGTCATCATGGGAACAGAAAGCCACAGATCAGTGTACTGCGAGTGCAGCATTGCGCCAATACGCGGGTGTGATATAATCTTGACTAGATCCATTCCTGAGGTGTTTAAGACCCGAGGTTAGACGGGTAAGCAACTGTGACGAATGCTGCCTACTATGCTCCATGATCAATTGGTCACATTTGCATCGTAATTTTTTTTATCTGCACCGTCTAGAACTTCAGTTCATACGCTGGGCATAAGCCTGAATTCACATGATTACAATCAGTGTCGTATTGATGGACCTGTAACGCAGTAACATACCAGTCGTACTTGACCATGTCATCGACATCGACAAACGCAGCCGAAGCCAACTGTCTCGCCTCCAGCTATACCCAGACCTATTACATTCGCGTCAACCTTTAGCAGTAAAATGCTACACGTGCCACTAACCTTCAACAGCGCTCCAAGGTTTTCGAACGGTAAACGCGCGACCGATTCTTGTACAGTCATTTGTGTGCCAAGTTGCCTTAAAATCGGCAACGCGCTCTTGAACTTCAGGTCCAGGCCGGGATCGAGTTGCCGTCCTATGCCCTCTAGGAGTAAAATGGATATCACCGTGTTGATGAAGTCGCCCTCCATCTTGACATGATGTTGCCAAACAGCTTTCAACACATCCGTCAAGATATCGGAAATTCTGATATGTCCAAGCGAGAACGTTTTACGCTTCACTCCAAGCACGATATGTTGTATCTTGAGTGCGAACGTCTCCGAATCGATGGCCAAGTAAGGAGTACGACGTTCCACCATCAGGTGTCCAGTCCTGTAGCCATCGAATTCGGCTACCGCACGGAAAAGGTCCAGGAAGTTCCGACAGTTCTTTGCGTTTAGGGTAGTGACTAGCCCAGCATCTATGAGGTCGATTTCAGGAATATAGCCTTCTTCAGAGATCCTCTTGAGTTCATCTAGCCACTCAGCAGGCTTTCCACGTTCCCGTAAACGCGAGACAATCTCATCCGACTCTGATGCATGGTAGAACATAGAAATGCTCTTAATCCGCCTTGGTAAAGAGGTTGTTAAAGACACCACGTAAGAGATCGTAGGTCGTAAGAGGCCGCGTAAACTTGACCATAATAGTCCTCGGATGCAGGTCTGAATGTACGAAGTTGTCCAGAAAAAGCATGTTCTATTAGAGCTTGTCAGCAAGGATGGGCCAACTGCAATGCTTCACTTACTAACAAAGCATCCAGACCAATGGTTGCTATCTGCTTGTCGAATGGTCCACCACCGTTCTTTAAGAATGCCTCCATCGGCAAAGCATTTTCATACTCCTCTATCAGCAAGTCAGACGTAGAGAACTCCTTTAGAGGGCGTGGAAATGTGATGGGTAGGTTGCGCGATGCAAAATTGGTCTCGAAGGTGATTAAATTTTCAGCCTCGTTACGAATATCCAGTTGTTGACGCATCATACTACCGAAGGCAGCAACTTCTTCGGGTAGAGATATCCATTGCATACCGGGGAAGAGGGTTAAAATGTGGGCAAAGAATGACATGGTGGAAAGATCACGGGCGATCATCTTGGCAGCTCGTGGATGTTGGACTTTCACAGCAGCTGCAGCAGAGGGGACTGAGGGTGGTGGACGATCTAAAATAACAGGAGTAAGTGAACCCGCAGATTTCGGTTGCCTTTTTGGTCCAAGATAGGATGGTGGTATCAGGTCCTGTCGAAGGGTAGCCTTGTACACCTGGATGGCAACCCAATATGACATCACATCATTAAAAAGAAATTGGTGTACCTGCGCTATTGCACCCGTCCCGATAGGTGCTTCTTCGAACTCTTCGAAAATCTCCTCGAATGGTCTCTGAAAGACCTTTTCTATGACATGCACTGTACTTTTTAATGAGTGTGGCTTCCCACGGGAATGCATGGCCCCCATTTTATCGCAAAGATGAGTAGAAAAGAGGTCAGGGCAAGATGCAGCCCACTGTGCAAGCTAATACACTAGTGTGAACTAGGTTGTACAAATAAAAGATTCCATTCACCTTTATAAATGTAGGACCTGCGGCCTGCATTCCAGAGACGAGTAGCCCGTACCACCAGACTGCACCCCAACGGTCGCCCCCCAATCCACTTTCGGGGCGACCAATGAGCAGCATTGGCATAGTGGCGAAAACCGGTAGAAAGAGGTAGAAGAGATGAATGAAACGTCGTGCGGTCAATATCGGTTCCTAAATATATTCCTGGATTAGATGTAGGATCTACGAACCAATGGAAATGTGAGGTTCTGCGGGCGAATTGATCATGTCTTCATCCTTGATGCGTTGCTGGTTGGCCGGACAAGGCATGAGGATCGGAGATGCAAAGAAGGTGTGTAAATGCCAGTGCTGACATACACTAGCCAATTTCTGCTTCCGCTCGGGATGATGATGAGTGTGGACGTCAAGGTCGAGGATGAACACCAATATTTCGGTCGGAAGGCGATTGATTGTGCTTGATCTCAGGCTTGTTCGACTGAGTTCGTCGATCTTGGCTCGCTGCGTAGCAATTGTGGCACGGAGGTCCAACAATTGTTTGAGAAGTTCTCGTGCCTTTTCCTCTAGTAGAGTTAACTCGACTCGTGCCTGTGCGAGTTCATCCATGACGTTCAATTAGTACTGCTATGTAAGTCAGCAATATTCAATGTAGAGTGGACCAGTGTGATTGGAGACGTGGCTTTGCCTTAGGTTGTACAACTTCGATACCTTCGGTGGGGAGCGCAACGCAGGACACTTTGAACTGTTTTATAGCGAGAACAACCTGCCCCTTACTATCTGTATGAGAGGGGTTCAACCGTTTAGATAAACGCTGAGTAACGGACGAACCATGAGCACAGGCGTCCCTCCCACCGAGAGCCACAGGTCCCCTAGTACGCACCAGAACGCTGAGAACTCACAACTCGCCGCCTCGAACCTTGATAATAGCATATGAAGCTGTCGAAGCGGGCACAGCGGCGGACACTCGAACAAACGACGATAAAGGAGAGCATTATTCAGGTGAGTATTCCATGTTGTCAGATCCATATGTATTATCGAGTGATAAATTGCGCGCAGTGACGTGCGGCGGGGATGAGCTGCCGGGATCTTAGAGACTCTGTCCACCCTATGAGAGAGGTGAGCCTTGAGGTACCACATGAGTTGCCAGAATTCTGTTATACCTCCACGACATGACCCAGCACCTGTCGACAATGAACTAAAAATACGTAAAGTATGAAGCAGTTTCCTGCCTGTCAAGCCGAACAAGGCTAGCCTCGACCTCAACTGCTGGACGAGCAGCTAAAACACTGCCGGTGGTGTACCCTCCTGGGGAGGTCGGTGCAGAAGAACTGGAGCAGCGGCGAAAAACTGGACGTTACTACCCAATCACCTGTGTCATCGAGCGAGTCCAACTTCATAGTATATGTGTGGTATGCACCGCGCTCTGGATTTTCATACAAACTTTACGTTTAGTGGCCTGGAAACAGGAATTTGCCGTCACTCCCTGTCACCCTATGCTTCGCTGTTGGACCACTGTGGCAGGATCCACGGACAAAAACACACGAGAACTTCAGAAGACCACGGACATTACCGAGATGTCAGATTCAGTAACACTGGCAGGACGAAGCAGAAATGCATTGTGTATCAAGCGGGTTTCGTGTGTATCCGAACCTACGTGCCAAAGTCCACAAACCCACAGACTCTCATGAGTCTGTACGCTCTCTAGATGCCTTTCCTCTTTTCCAAGAAACAAAGTCGTCTAACATCGTTGGCCACGCCTGGATGCGATAATATTAGATTACATCGGAAGACCAGAAAGTTTCGGAACAAACCCCATCTGTTTCATAGTTGTCCAGGTTTGGATGTATTGTCCGACAAAACTCGTATACCTGTGCAAGATAATGAAGAACCCAGCCAGCCAAGGTTGTACGTCACCCACCATGCTCCAAATGTCCTTATTTGCACCCCTGTAGGATCCATTGTCCTAGACAACACGTTTAGTGACATGTCAAAGGGCAAAATCCGGAAATGCTCACGTGTAGGAACATCGTGATTTCGCTTATGATGGGGTACCGTGCAGTAAGTAGAACGGACCAGAGAGCCGTAGCTGTCTATGAGACCGTAGAAGAAGCCACTCGGTCACTGCCCACTGAATGCTCACCTCCATATCGATGTTCCTGCTCTGTCTATAGTGGCGACCATGCGTCAGCAGTGTGATGTGTAAAAGGCGGTGAACTTACGGAGGCTTCGAGAGCGTGAAACAGAACTGGTATAATTCATTGAACGCCGCTTGGCTGTTCTGAGCGTAGTCCCAGTAACGTGACCTATTGTAAGGTATGTGTACTTTCGAATCTCCACCTCGTTTCGTTGATGATGTTGACGTTGGCGGTTTCTTTACTCCGGCACGGTTATAGACGACCAAATCATCTAGTTCCCTTAGAGCCAGCGCCAGCGCAGGTAACGATGAGATACTTGAGCACACCGTCAGCTAGACTATCGTCCTGAACAACAAACAACGCACCGTAATACATCTGTACCATGTACCCACTCATCCAAAGTGATCTTCCCCACCTCTGTACATCCAAATTGCCAGGCGAGAATGAGTGGCTGAGCACCATCCAAAGGAATGCCTGCTGTTGTACACAACTTTTCTACCCCCTCTGGACCAACGACATTCGGCGCGTCAGCATCTGCGAAGTTCTTGAAGAGATCGTGTGAACGCTTAGGGGAGTACTCGTCGCTCGCTGGCACTTTCAACTGGCAAACGGAAGGGCTGCATATAGCTGAATTAGACAAAGGACTTCATTAAGACACACCGATGCCTGCTTAATGTCTTCCAGCGCGTGACTGTGTGTGGATCTGTCAGAAACGCAGCACAACAAGGACGAAAGTCGCATGCGAAAACGTCGAGTGTCCCAAGCTAACTAGAGCTGGGGTGGTTCGCAAGAGGAGCAGGGTATAGGAGGAAGTTATTGAGGGGTAATTGTTAGGAGCCAACTTACTCGTTGTGGGGAAGATTTGTAGATGGGTCGATGGGTCGCTGCAAGTTGAGGGCCGTTAACTAAAAGCAAGCCATTATGCTAACGGTCAGGTATCTTACGTCATTGTTACTCGATAATCGGAGATAATTAATTTCGAAGAGAAATAAATCGTTGACTAGACTCACTTCTGAACAGCCCTGGCCCCTCGACCTCTCGCCCGTGCGGTTGCGCGGCTGTCTAGCTTTGTCTTCTTTGATGATGATGGTGCATTATGGTCGTCCTGTCCATTTGGTATTTATAAGTAGGCAGACAGAAGCGGAGGCGCCTGACCTCCACCCCACCACTGACCGCCGCTGAACTGTGTTCGAGGCAAGTTCGGTTCCAACTTTCCCATCAAAAAAAGGCTGACATACGAAAAGTTGACACTGATGTTATCCTGACTGTCATCCCTCTTCCCTCGAGCTTCAGAAGTAGAAGCATTAGGAAGCGAAAATGTTCCTGTTCATTGCACCATACCTGTTCGGGTGGACTTCCTGGTCGTTCGCGTCGACGGACCCGCATGGTCGGCCCCAGTTTCTGCGCGCTTGCGCTGAGAACGCATGAAATTGGATCGTTAGCGAATGAATAAGCTAGACACTAACTTTCGGTGGCATCTGTGTTGGAGTGGCAGGGTCGATGTCGTTGTCGGTGGAGAAGAAGAGGACTAATTATCGCGTTCTTCAATGTCGCGTCACTCCTATGAACACACCACACGTGATAGGCGTGCACTTTTCTCAATACAAAATAAAAGTTGTCTATACATACAGCTTGGAGTGGAAGACGTCGCCATGCACATATGTTACATCGCAAATGGTATGTTCAAGTACTACAGCAGACAACGGACACTCTTTCTTGGGGTCGTAAATAGTCTGCACTTCTGTGGCGCCTAGTACTGGTGGGAAGCATGAGGTGCCAGTCCAGACCTTCAGGGTGCCTATAAACATCAAGCTTTCAAGTGGTAGGAAGCACAAGCGGAGCACGATACAACATGGGTGGAACAAAATGTGTGCAAGACGTCTGTGAAAGAGTGTGATTTCGCCAACTACATGACTCCTTCAGTACCTTGGTAATCAGTTACATAGGCTCAGTAGTCGTCATCCTCCAGTGGCCGTACATGCTGCAGCTTCTCCATTGCCTCCCTCAACTCAGTCTCTGCGAAAACGGCAGCCTCCTTGGCCACGACAAGCTTCTTCTCCAGCTCCTCCACAGTCATGGGCCTTGTCCTCCCGTTCTCCTCGACCATGCCAATACTGTCGAACCTGCGTAGAGTGTTACCGATGCGGGGCAGCGATTTATGGCGATCCCAGCCGTTGTCATTGAACGCGAACACAGCACGGACGGCTGCCGTATTGATGTCACGGTGCAGCTCTTCGAGCTTGGATAGTTGCACTTCCATCCACCGAGCGCGTCGTTCGAGGGCCAGTGTCAACGCAGCCACCTCGTCATCTTTTCCAGCTGCCTCATCACCTGCCTCGTCAAGGAAGTCATCACCCTTGAGCATGTCCCTAAGAACACCATCAAACGAAGAGCTGTCATCCCAGGTGGTGCGAGGTAGTAGGCGCAAGAGATCAGATATCGTCTGTGTCAAGGTTTCCAAGAGCTGCTGGAACGACGACACCGCATTATCAATAGACCCTGATGGCATGCTGGTCGCGAACGAACCCCCTCCAACAGAGAGCGCAGATAGAGCGTGTACGAGGGGTCCATATTGCAGGGGCATCTTGGATGCAGGGTTGATTTTGTGTAAATCAAAGAAGGGGTGGTGAGGAAGCTCCATGTGTGGATTCTTCGCGTCAATCTCGTCGAGGAGCTCTGCGAGAGAAGCCTCTTCGAGGGGAGAGGTCATCTCGACCGACTGGGCCCTTGAGTCGTTAGGGCTCGAAAAAAAAGTTTGGTTGCTTCTGCCCGTAGGGAGTACAGGAGCCTCCGATGCAGCGGATGGCAAAGCCGACGCCTCATCCGCGAAGATCTCATGATCCTTTGGAATCTTGATGGGACGAGCAGTCGGCTTGTTCTTCTTTGGCATCTTAGACAGAATAGGTGGCTGATCAACAGGCTCAGGTGCTTTGGGGGGCGCATTTGCCAACGTATCGACCGAAACTGACGCAGACTGGCCGCGAGCAGCTTTCTGAGGGGTCGCAGCTTTTTTAATCTTGGGAGTCTTCACCTTCGTTTTCTCGGACACCTGCTCATGCTCCGTTTCGACAGCCGCCTGTGCCTTCTCCGCTCGAACAGCGTCCGCCTTGGCTCTCTCCTCCACCTGTCTCTCTTTCTCTATCCTTTCTTCCTCAACTCGCTCCCTCTCCGCCTTCTCTTTTTCCTCCTTCAACACAGCCAGCTTCTCCTTCTCAGCGGCTTTCTCTTGGGCAATGCGCGCTTTCTCAGCAGCCTTCGCTGCGGCCTTCTCCTGGGCAACTTTTTGCCGTTCGAGCGCACGCTGTGCAGCAGCAGCTTTCTTCGCGGCCTTGCGATCAGTCTTGGCCTGATCTTTGCCACTTTCGGCGGTAGAGCCAATGTCGCTCACCGACGGCAAATCGACTTGAGTGGCCGGAGCAGCAGCGGTGCTGACACTCAATGCGGGAAAATCCTCGGGGGAAAGAGCGGGTGAAGTAGGCGCAGGTTGGGGAACTGAAGAGCACAGAAAGGAAGAACACCACAAAAAAGAGTCGTCAGTAACGTTGTACCAGACGATCTGCGCCCACAGAAAATAGAACAAAAGGAGGGAGGGAGAACGAATGGTGGAGTAAAAGATAGAGTGGATTATAAGGTACGTATTATTTAACTGGCCTAGATGTCTTGTTTTGTCACATCGACGCAACTCCCCTTCAACTCCTCGAAAAGGCCGGCCAAGGGATCAAAAGTTCTTTAGATGTGGACAACGACGAAGACGCAAGGGAAGCGAGCATCCATGCAACCAAGAGAGGAAAACTATGGCCGTTGATAATATTTCCGCACTGAAAGTACGGCACTCGGTACTTTGACCTGGGACACCTTCCCCGCAACAAAGGAATAATACTCACTGTTTGGTAGTGCATTCAACCGCGAGGCTTCCACGTGGATATCGCTGCCTCGCAAATGCGTCACCGCAGTTGGGTGGTTGATGGGTATGCCTGGGGGAAACCCTAAACCCGGTGGGGGTCCCATTGCGGTGTTCATCGATGGCTTGTTCGTAGCCGTAGTCGTCAATCCAGCCGGGTAGCTCGTTGGCGCCGCCATTGATAGCACCGGAGAGGCAAGCCTAGCGGACATAATGGCAGGATCGTGGAACGGTTGGTTCGGCGCATACGACTGCTGCTGCTCCGAACCTTATAAATGCAACAAAAAGGGTACAACAATATCGAGGGGCATGATACAGTGTACGAGAAATTTACAGAAACGAGAAGAATAAGAGTCAACAACTGCCTCTGTGAATTAGATGAACAGAAGCCTCCTACCAGCTGTCCCGTTCTGCACGACGCTAGCTCGCTCACGACTGGCCTGGAGGAATTCACGGAGCTGGGCCTCACTGATGCCAAGACTGTTGTCGAACGGCTGGAAGCGTGCCTGTTGCTGAGGAGGGGACTGCGCTACCTGTGCATGCTGTGCTAGAGGCGAGGTCTGATAACCATACTCGTGGTGACTGGACAAGCCCCAATACGGTTGAGCTGGTGAAGAAGCCACCTCTGCGGAAAAAAGGGACTGGTGACTATCACTGGCACTCAAAGGAGAGGCAGCATGAACTGGCGAAGACGCAGTGGCGGACCCCTGTCGCCCTCTAGCAAATCCAAATCTCGATACCTTTCGTTCTTCATCTGGAAATGTTGATTTCGCCGAACTCTGCGCTACTCCAGCTTGTGGCTGCGACGGTGGGTCTTGAGTACTTTCTCCAAATGGGTTGAAAGATCCTAGATAATTGGAGCCAGACGGGGATTGGTGATCAACGGGCGTACTCCGTATAGAAGGCGGCTCGTAAACGGAGCGACTTGAATTCGGCGGATAGGGAATACCCGGCGGCGGGCCCATCAACGACCTCTGAGACTGGAATTGTTGTTGAGGTTGATTAGGACGGAGTGCGGGGAATGCATCCATAAAGCTACCGGTGAATGGCGTGGCAGCTTCGGCTTCCAAGTCTGGAAGAACGATGTCAGCGTTTGAGTTATCGCTTGCTAGTTTGGGATCCAGGTTAAAACTAAAACCACCAAACTCTTTGTCATCCTCTGAAAGCATGCGGAGGGTTCGGTCAAGATCTGGGAAAATACTAGATGTGACGTTAGCAAGCGCGTTCTCCCGACGAGACTTGACGTCATCCAATAATGCCTGCGCAGCTGTGGACATCTGATATGTGGACTGCGAAGGCTGAATACCAAGCGGCGCATGAAGGTCGGTTTTGCGCTGAGGTGGGGGCAACCCCGGAGGGGCCGAAAGACCAGGGGGAACATTTGGAACTCCGACGATGTTGGACGGACTGGAAGATTGCACAGATTCGGTGGATCGGGGTCGAACAGGGGAAGGGGATACGTCCTGAGACCCTGAACCCAGGTCTGACTCAATTGCCGTGGAGGGCGCAGGGGAAACTAGCCCTCCGTGTTCTCTGGAACGGATAGACTTCACTTCGGCAGGTGTTGCGGGCCGTGGGGGAAGTGTGGCCGTGGCAGGTGTGGAGGGACGCGAAGACGATGTGACTGAGGGTGTCTTTGCACCCGCTGCTTTCCGTTCATGCTGCAAACGATTTGGTGGCTTTGACTCTATCCGAGGCTGCCGTGGGCCACCCCTCCTGGTTGGTCGTTGTGTGATTGACGATGGGAAGTTGCTGGTACCAGCTGTAGGAATGCCTGGTGTGGTCACTTTCGTTCCCCAAGCCGCAGCACGCGGTAGAGGGCCTGCTTGAAGGTTACCGCAAAGGCCCCAAATTGGATTGTATGCTCACCATCACCATCCTTTGCTCCACGAGATCTATTCTCCGTATCCTTCATTGTATGTTTCCTATATAAGAACCAGTCAGAAAGTTAAAAGAAATCAGTCCGAACGATACGAACAGTGTGGTCAAGTCTTCCTTTGTGAAGCAGTCCTTTTCATCGCCCCATTCATGCAAGCTCATACAAGTGCCGTCAGAACAATTGACTCCACGGAGAAAGGCCATGCAATATTTGGTGGTGCCATAACTAGCTCTCATCACTTCACGACCTCCTCCAGGAGACGAAGAGCCATCGACGGTCGCGATACAACGGGCCGCGTCTTCCCGGCGGTGGTAGGTTATATATAACCCAACGACTGGAGCACCACCACCCGACTGTGTCCTCTTAACGAGAATCATCTTGGATATCTTGCCATACTGGCCAAAATAGTCATTGGATCGCAACGTAGGTATAAGCTGAGTATGTTCACAATTGTTATTCAGTCACTAGGAATGACCGGAGAAACGCACCTCTTCTTTGGCAAATCTAGGACCAATGCCCACGACGTAGACCACGTTGCGCTGTACCACGCGCACATTCACGAGGTGACGGCGGCCAAGGGCATCGAGTTCCTTGCGCTCGCGTTCTCGTTGTTTCTTCTGTTGAGTGAGGCGCTTATGACTGGTGAGTGTGAAACAGAATGGTTGGTCAGACCGGTCTAAGGAAGAAAACCACAAAAGGTGGTGGACTAACTCTTCTTGTGGGATAGCCTTGAATTGCACGGCTTCGTCGGTGTACTCCCTGCGACAGGCGGGACAGCGACCGTTGAGGTTTTCCTTGATGTGATGCCAGCAGAAGCGGCAAACCTGCATCACAGGGAATGAGACCCGGATGACGATGACGACGAGTGTCCGTACCTGGTATCCACAGACACACGGCTTGAAATTAAGGTCGGAGATGTCCATCTCCTCAAGACAGAGGGGACATTCTGCATCGTCCTGGATTGATCGGGGGTATCACTGTTACTACCTGGACGCGATAAAGCGTATCTGAAGACTTACTGCATCGTCGTCACTCCAATACGCGTCTTGGACGCCCGCCAAGACATAGGACTTCGATTGATGAGCGGAAAAGCCGGCATGCATGGCGGGTGCCGGCAGCGAATGACTGACTACCTTAGATGACATGGGTGAGAGTGCGACGGTGTGCGTGTGCTGAGATCGACGACAACGGTGACGAAAGACAGACAGACGAGGAAAAGCTGAGGCAGGTCAAAGAACAGCGCGACCGACACAACGAGGCATTGACGGGCACAGATTCACACGGTCCTATTACGGATATTTGCCCCTGTTTGGAGGTGGCACACTACAGACTACAGACAGCCCTAGTCAAAAGTCATCGTCGTCAAAGTCTCGCCTTCGCTGGTACTGATCGCAGATCAGACACACGATCAGTTTCTGCTGGTGGGTTTGCGACTCACCACAATGGTCGTCTTCTTCGCACTCGCCTTCGATTGCGCATCCTCCAGCTATGCAAGTCACGTCAGGATTTGACGGTCAGAGTTACAGCGCACGCAGACGTTCTCACCTGCTCTAGCAGCTCGATCAGCTGCGTCTCGCTCACTTTTCCGCGCAGCTGTCCCGTCTGTGCCATCCGAACGAGTATGGATTCGATCTGGCGTGATCTCTCTGGGCTCACTAATCCGATACGTGACACTGAGCGAGTTGTAGTATGTACCATTAGGCTGCTTAGAATCAATGATGGCAAAGACTTGAGACACTCACGTCTTTCGCGTGCTGCACTGTCGAGAATAGTGGCCATTGCATCCCTCCGCGCAGCTTCCTCAGCCTCTCTCTGCTGCACCTGTTCCTCTGCATTGGGTTCTGCTGCAGCTGGTTTCAACCCTTGGGGTAGTGACGTCGGAAGACCCTGCATATCCGATAATTATGTCGCAGTTCGAGTCGCAAGTGTCCCACTCGCTTCAAGCAAGGAAGATCGCGAATCAGTATGACAATCCATATTTGGATAACTACAAAGGACCAGCCTGGCACAAGTACTGTAAATAAATCACGACATTGCAGCCCATATTCCTTCACAGAACACATGGACAGCATTTTTCCGGACCCAGTCATCACTGCAGGGAAAGCAAACCAAGGCCAATGGCAACGCAGGCCGTCAAGACTCCCGCACTGTAGCCAATCCTAGTCGTCCCGCTTGAGTATCCACTCCCACTCGACGACCCGCTTGATTGGCCCATAGCACTCGCTTTGAACGCAGAGAAGGTGTTGTTTCCCGTAGTAGGGGCATTGATGGCGAACACCATTCCTTGCTTGCAATGGTCTCCTTCTTTGCAATACACCCACACAGGGTTAGTCTAGTGGAAGAGAATGACCATGTGATCCCAGATATGACCTTAATACGGAAGTACTCACGTCGTTGACGGTAATGGAGTAGTTCGCATTCACAAGGCTGTTCAATGCAGTTCAGCAAAGCAGTGATACGCAATAACAGGCGCACGTACTTTCCCGAGTCAAAGCCACCTGATTTGGGTTGGCAGGGATTCGCAAAGGTAGATTGAGTAGCAGTGTGGTCGCCTTGCTGGAAGTCGAACGTGACAGTGTCACCGGGAGACGCAGTGATGTTCCAAGGACTGAAGGTCAGTCCACTGCCGACGATAACTGTGTGGGAGGTCCCGTTGGACGACGACGGGGTCGAAGACGAGCTGGTGTTTCCCATTGCCGCAGATTGGAAAGCGGAGAACTGGGACCCAGGATTGACTGCGAACACCATACCCGATTGACAGTGACTGGACACTTTGCAATAGAACCATGCAGCATCCGTGCTGGTAACTGTGTAATTGATGCTGCCGACCCTGTGGATGGAAAGGCAGTGAGGGAATGAAAGACGAACCAATACAGATCTGACTTACTCGCCCGAATCAAACCCACCAGAACTAGCAACACAAGGGTTCTCAAAGGTCGATTGAGTGGCAGTGTGGGTTCCTTGGAAGGTGAAGTGTATAGTGTCCCCAGTAGTAGCATTCTTGCAGTCACTCAGCTCGCATGAAAGAGGGAGGGCGGGAATGGGACCTTACCACAGATTCGGGGTTGAACCTCAAGGAACTGCCTCCAACAGCAACATTAAACTCAGCAGAATGCACAAACGAGGCGAGGGTAAGGGAAAAGATCGCAGCAAACGTAGCTGGAGACATAGTGAAAAAATTGTGGGTCGTACACAGTACGGGGAGAAGAGAGCTTTGCAGGATGGACAACGTTTATATGACGGGTTGAGGCAGAAGAGATAATCCAAATAGAGCGAGGCATTTGTGCGACCGATGGTGACCCAAAAGTGGTGACCTGTCAATTTTTTTTGTTACGTTGCTGGCCAAAACAATTGTCCCTGACGTTCGGGTCAACTTAGTTACTTGAATACAAGACTTACTTAGCTTCAGGAAGTTAGATTGTTGGACTAGCGTGCCGATGCTGCTTTTGTTGAAAGCTTCCTTCGGTATGCATTGGAGCTTGGCTGGAATCTGCTGGGACGCGTGTATCAGATGGAGTCTTCGATAGAACGTTGTCATTTACGGCGCAAAGTTCGATCCCACCAGGGGTACAGCACAGGGATAGACATTGTCATGGGTGGAAACCATTACCAATGATTGCCACCTGATCAAGAACAAGCATCGCCCTCACACAATTGTTTCCATGTAGACTCCATCTCTGCCACATAAACAATTCGGTGCAACGGCGAATGGACCTTGTGACAAAAACAGCGAACAAATCCAGCGGGCTAGCGTATGCAAGGCGGAACAGCATCTCATCTTCTATCCGTTTAGCGTTAGACACAGGTATACATTTCATGATACTGCCTAGGTGCTTACCCAGGTTGCACTATCGACCCCTCGCATACATAGCTCCTAACACTTCGACCCTGAAAAAAAAAATGGGTGCAGTTGTTTTTATGACCAACCTTATGCTGCAGGCAGGGACTCAAGCAAAAGATCAACGCCACCAACTCCCTGTTTTAGGGGAATGGTCTCGGGAAGGTGGTGGTGCATACCAAACGTCGTCCGCAGCAAAAAAAAAAGACTTGGCACGTTGTCATCACACCGGTCAGGGCTCTCCACCAATAAGTGCTGGAATGGACAATTGTTTCCCAGAACAAGGGGTGCTGTTCTCGACGGGACGTTGACGTCGGTCAACTCGGTTGCTTTGGCAAGGTCTCTGTCAACAGTGCAGCCCTTGTCGTACCGCGAAAAGTCGAAACAGGCCCCTGGCAGGCTCAGTCAGCCACACTCAACCAAACTTTCAACTTGAAATAAACCCCAGCTTTTCTGCCGCTGCTAGCAGTTTACTGTAACTACTGATTGATGAAGCACAGGTCACTTTACGCTTTCTAGGCAAGGGCGTTGCGATCGTCAACAAGTTCGGGTGGGAACTTGGAAAGTTCATCTCGTCCATGGCACCAAGGGACAACAGCCAGCGCTTTGCCAGGAGCAACCTCAAGGAATGAAGCAGATAAGGGGCACGACACGCTGGTTCATCGACACCAGCCTCTCCCAATCCGCCTGGGCCACTACCAAAACGACATCCCACCCCCTGGACACCACCTTCATTCCCTCGATCTCAAGTAGAAAACGCACGTGTACAGTCCTTCACTGTACATATATGATCCGTTTCGACGCGTACACCTGCGTACACGTACTACATGTACAGCAGTGACTACTGGACATCTTGTGCGTTTCCATTCCTGGAATGTGACGTCTCGTTCAAATCTCTGGTCCATCGTTCTCTGCTAGCAATTCTAGGGAGTGTGCTGCCTGGAACACCTTGATGTCGACTCAAAATCACAACCTAATCGTTGACCATCCTGAGCTCCGCGAGAGTGCAAGCCACGCGCATACAGCGGTGCATGGCGTGCCAATCAAAAGCCCTTGTTCTTCTACAAGACCATAACAAGCATATCAATAGCTGTACAGAGCAATACAAGATCCGAGCTATGTATCGTTTTGTGCATTTCTGTAATGGTGTGAAACTCGTCTGGGTATAGAATAAATACAACACCTGATTCAATGGTCCGAGATTCCCCCACAACAAAGTCCAAAGCGTTCATGAATAATGTTCCTTTACAAACTTACCCCACTTCTCTATTACAGGCTTCACAATTAACTCCCATTCGTTCCCCTTGTATTTTCCATTCCCTGGACGGAGAAATGAAAAGATCTCCACATGACGGGCCCCACCTAATCACATGTCAGCTGTGAAAAACGAGGTACTTTAAAAAATACACGACGCACAATCTGCACACCAGTGGTCCACGGTTCTCTTTGCAGACGAAAGGGTCGAGCTGGCAGTGGACAAGGACTGATTAGAAGAGACTGCGTTCGGCCAACCGGGTTCCAAGTACGGTGCATAGAGTGATAGATCCGCGAGTTCCAAATGAACAAGACGTTCGACCCGATGGCAGAGCGGACCAGGCTCTCCGGTTATAATATGATCCCTTAACAACCCTCCGTTTGCAATCTCCGGATCGGAGTCTAGGGTATCTGGCCACCATCCCCGTGGTATGTGGTCCTTGGACGCGCACTGTTTGTTCCACTGGTCGAGGCGCTTCTGGAGGTTCACAGCCCTGCCAACCTTGAGTTGGATCAAGTGGCATTTATCCCCTGACGAGTCTAGACGTCAATGGAGACGGCTTGAGTAACGGATCTGTGAGGAACCACAGAGAAACGTGTACCTAGAACTTCGAAGGCATATATGTAACCTGGAACATCTGCAGTAGATGGGGCTTTCGCCATCTCTGCTTTGAGTGCCTGCTGGGTACATAATTGTAAATACGTTGGGACATATTCTGAAGCCAGTATTATCAATGGCCGCTTTAATGGAAAAGGGCGAACAAACGTACTCTCGAACTTCACAAGGTCTCCGCGTCCGTTAATGTAAAATCCAAGTTCTGTGTGTACCTTCGGCAGGTGCACATTACAATACACAGCAGGCATGGGGTCCATTCTTGTATGAGTAAGTGGCGGCTTGATGGTTCGCAAACACCGCTTCCCTGTAGTCTTTGCTATGGCGTCACATTGCACTGCCTTTGAAGGGGATGTGGCAGTAGAGGCTGAGTTTGACCGAGCACGAGCTCTGGTAGGGGTAGCGGGATTTGCTGTTCGAGACGGACCACCTGACGCTGATATAGACGGGGGGCTTGTCGCGGGTGATGATGCAGGACTATTAGGCTTAGATCGTGAAGGGGGCACATTGGATGATCCAGAAATGCTGCGTTTGGTTCGGAAAGGCGCGACAGGTGGCGTCAGCGGGGGTTCGGGAGTAGCTGCTGGCTTTTCCTGGGTATCCACCATGTGTAACGCGTGCTGCATTGTCCGTGAAAGATTTTCTCTCCAGGGAGAAGGCATGGTGACAGGAAGGGGAATCGAGACGACTTTGCCATTGGGTGATGATAGCACCGAGGGAGGGTGACGAAATTCATCCCGTTTTGCGTTCAGTAGCAGCCGTGGGTTTAATCCCCCAACAAACTTTTGCAACTTGGACTTGGAACCCGAACCTCGATCATTATCCCTATCGACACTGCGATCTGCTTGTGGAGGAACATTGGGAAGCGGCTTTTCTACGCTTTTGTTCGCGTTTCCGGACAAGGAAAGGGCACCAAAGCCCTCCATGACGTCGTTGTCCACCTCGTCGAACAGGCCAAGGGCATCCATGGGCTTCACGAGGTCGCGGTGAGGAGGCGCCATCGAGTATGGGTGTCGATGGGAGGCAAGGCAGGGGAACCGCCTGCGCCTTATATCCCCAGCGGCCCTTCTGATAAACGCCAGCTGCACTGTGTCGCGAGGCGCGTCGAATCATGGAAGGAGGCTGTAGTTCACGTACATAATAGGAAGGACTGCTTTTCTTTCTCACCACGACTGCAAAACAATCACAGTGAGTATCTAGCTCGCTTGTACTCCCGAGATGAAATGCACTGGGCTCTGACTCGGTTGATGCTATGCACTACGCTCGTGTGAGAGCGGCGGCCTAGAAACCCGTTAACTGATTCTGTGTCTGCCATCGATTGAACCGACACTGACATGGTTCTGCATAGGTTATCCAAAAAAGCAACGTCTGCCCTTGTAAGCTGCGCATCCCTTTGTACACCTTCATGGCCAGCTTACTTGCGTCAGCTTCAAGGGCCATGTCTAACGACCAGGATATCTGCTCGGCTTTGGCCGAGATGACCTCCAGCATGGCTTCAGTCAGAGAACTGATTCAGTCTCTCAGGGACAAGTGGGTTTTCACAGAAATGTTCAGGTAAATCATGATTGACGGCACGCTCAGACAGACCGCCGTGGACACCATGGATACAAAAGAGGGAATCTCTTTATTATCGCTAAAGCATCACCTCATGCTGTCATACCTCCAGTCCATCGTGCTATTGTCTGCCCGTCGCGCTATCGGCGATTCTATGGAGGACAGGGCGCCGCCATCAGAGCCTTTTAGCACTGCCGATCGGGGTATTCGCGGATCCGGGGTGGGCGATCTGGTAGACTCTATGATCGAAGGACGGGTAGTCTTGGAGAAAATTAAAGTGTTGGAGAGCAGGATAAAATACCAAATCGAAAAACTCGTCCGCATTGCTCAAGACTCCTCCGATGCAGCAGTGGATGGTACGTCCCTTGCGAACCTCGGCCGAAATTCGAACTAAGGTTTACTGCATTCCAGACCCATTGGCATTCCGGCCAAATCCTCAAAACCTTGTTAACAATGACGGTTCTGAAGGGGACTCCGAAAAGGATGGCGATGAAGATGCCGACGAGGCGAACCATGACGGCATATACCGTCCTCCAAAACTAGCACCCATGCCTTATGTCGAATCAGCGACAGACAAACGATCGAAACGACAGCCTATTCCCAAATCACTATCAAATCTGATACATCAAGACCCATCACGACCCCATGTGGAGTCTACATCAGGGTTAGGTTTCACACCCGCTCTTGCATCAGATCGCGCACGAGAGATTCAACGGATAACGGAATTCGAAGAAGAAAACTTCACACGTCTGGTGATGAAGAAAAAAGACGCGCGCAAACGGCAGCGTGACGAGGAAGACCTCGCGCTGGGTGGTTCTGGTTCAAGCAAAGGCAGGCGTCGTGGTCGCGGCTTAGAGGATGAATTTGAGGATATCCTGCGTTCTGTTGGGCGGCCGAAGACAGGCGCCATCGGGGACGGGTATGAGGAGTTGAGGCAAAAAGGGAAGAAATCCGATGCATTCTCCCGTTCTAGAATGAGGTCGCGGGCCGAAGTCGAAAGTGGTGGCGAGGAGGTTCCGCAGACAAAGAGGACCAGATTTGAGAGGGAGAGGCGCACTCTTAACAAAAGGATGGCTAGTAGAGCCAGATCTAATCGCAGATAGTGATCGGTTATCTGTAAGTACTGATTTTCTTACTACGCCATTCTCAATTCTGACTGTTCCGTAGTATAAGTAGTCGAGAGACCGATGTAAATTCCCTCTTTGGCCCAGTCTGGCGATTTTTGTCTGGATGTTTTATTTCCTCAGCATTCGGCGGGGGATGCGAGTGTGCCGAGTCACTAGTTACCTCTGAGTATTACCGACCGGGGGCCGTTTCGTGGCCCACTTAGATACAGCTCCTACTGATGTCTCGTACAGATGCTCGCACCCGTCCGTGAAGGAGAAACGTTTCACAGGGAAATTCAAGGTATCTGTGTAAGTCATTTTCTCGAGGTTAAATGTGACTGTTTTTCTAGACAGTCGATGCAACCACTGGCATTTCCGAGGTCTCGTGTGGCCGCCTGATGTGCTCATTCCCGCCAACTCCTTCAATTCTGAGTTCTCTACCCCCAGAACATGGCCCTTCGTCTGCCCATAGCCAACACAGCAACAAAGTACATCGACTACGATCATGGCTACAATGGGCTTGATTGCATTACGGGCATGAGAACAACTCAAGACTCTCGTCCTCTCTGAAGTCTCATCCGGAATGGATTTCTCAGTGAGAAACCCATTCCCGGATGAGAGAGTCAGTGTTGCCGCAAAGCTGATTTGATCCAACCCCCAAACTCTAATGAACCTCTGCATTTCCAAACTGAATCCGAGCTCACTTCGAGTTGAGTTCGGTTCGGCGGCAACGCGTATGTTACACACGATACATAAAGCTTACTAGACGTAGAACTTGTACTCCTGCTGCTACTCACATCATGCAGGCAACATGTATGATTACCCGCAGATCTAGAACCGCAGACATCACGCGAAAACGTGCTGCTGCGAGTATATCAACACCCGTTAACGGTGCCAAGAGGCGAAAAACTGGGGCAGAACAGTGAGAATTCTATGTTCGGGATCGATTGCAACCATGTGGCATTGAATCTCGAGATGCAGATCAACGACTGGTGTACCAACTCCTGCCAGCATCGACTCGGGGAGCAAAGAAAGTTTGATCCACGCTTTGGAAGATACCCTCGGCGAATCGTGGAGGACAGCTCTCACCGCAGAGTTCTCCAAACCCTACTTCCGCAAGGTCAGGTTTGCGTCGCGCTCCTGAAGCGTGGCACTCAACCTGTATACTCTAGCTCAAAGATTTCTTGCAATCGGAACAAAGATCGTATGTTGTATACCCCGCAGGCGAGTACCTGGTTCCAACCAGTCCTCCCCCTGCCCTGATTTTCGCAGTCAAAGACATTTACTCGTGGTCGAGATTGACACCCCTGGAATCCGTCAAGGTCGTCGTTCTGGGCCAGGTAGGCGATGAAGGAAATCATTCGCATTCATTGTCATATTTCTTTTCCGTGCAGGATCCATATCATAATGCTGGCCAAGCGCATGGTAAATCGTTCTCTCAAAAACTTGCTTTAGGACTGACACGACCGTCGGTGTCGTGCATATATTCAGGGTTGTCGTTTTCGGTTTTACCTCCAACGAAACTACCTGGTTCCCTCAAGAACATATACAAACAACTCTCACTCGACATTCCAGAGTTCAAGCCCCCCGCGACTGGGTCAGATTATTTCATTCATTCATTACCTTTTGGCATTGAATAGAATCGTGTGCAACAACAACAACAGGGATCTGACGCCTCTCACGAGAGTGGGTGTCCTATGGCTGAATACATGTCTTACCGTCCGTGCCCACACCGCCAACTCACATGCTAAGAAGGGGTGGGAGTCGTTCACCGACGCTGTCCTCCGAGCTGTCCTGGACAGAAAAGACGACAAGGGTGTCGTGTTCCTTGCTTGGGGCCTGCCTGCCCAGAAGACATGTGAGCGTTTGAGTATCGACGAAGTACGTGATTCGCTGTGCGCAACTTCATTGAGTCCTCACGGAGTGCTGCAGAAAAAGCATCTAGTATTAAGGTATTGTAGATGATGTCCTCCCTATTGGCACGACTCATCTACAATATTCCCTTCGCCAGATCACCCCACCCTTCGCCTTTGTCAGCGCACAGAGGATTTCTTGGTAATGGTCATTTCAAGAAAGCAAACGAATGGCTACGTGGGAGAAGCGGAGTAGAAATTGATTGGACAGTGCTATGCTCTGAAGAATCTGGTGCGCATTGAATATGGAATAGATGGACGCATTGCAAAAATACCTGATGTATAATAAACGATACACTGATTCATGTACAGTATGTAACTGGTCAGCCACCTCTATTACCACCCCCTACTACCCATTGCGACAAGTCCCTAGAACCAAAGAAGCTTGCTGCGGCTGCATCCATAGGTGTGAACTGTTGCTGTTTCTGGCCGAATTTGGCTTGGACCAAGTTGAAGGGGATCGGTGACTGTATCTGAGCTGCTGGTGCTGGAGACGAAGATGGCGTCTGCGATGGAGAGGCGTCGTGAAGTGGTGGAGGTTTCCAGTTCTGATTCGACTATGTGAGCACAATGAAAGGTTGATGCAAGAAGACTAACATATTGTCGCCCTTCACGATAGAGCTCATCCAATTTCTCATCGAAGACACCTCGCTCTTCGAACTCCTGGAATGCCTTGTATAACCGGAGAGCAGACCACGCGTCTTCGATCGAATCGTGCGTCTCAGTTTGGATATTCTCTCCTAGGACATACCATGACAGGAAGCGCAACGACAGTCGTCGTTGGCGATTGCGAAGGAAATAAAGGTCAACCGTGTCGATGACCTGTTCGGGCGGGACATGGATGTCTGTGTACAGGTGAGAAGTCTAGGGAAAAGGTACAAGCGAGAAAAAAACAAACTGATTATCCGGAAGTCTTTCGACAGCCCATGACCGATAAAAATACATCCCCTGTCGACGAGTAGACGCAACTTTTTGTAAACCAGCTTTAGCGGTGTCAGCGTGTACCTCGACAAAAGGGGGTCCAAATCTCCATCTGAGAGAGGAAATCAAATAGCTGTATTGGAATGCAGTAACGATGAGACTTGCATTTGATCCCAGAGAACTCTGTCAGGTAATCCACGATGGCCTCGCTCGTATGTATGTGGTCGTCGATGAAAGGTATCCCTTCTTCCGGACCATCTCCTCGTAACACGGACACCCGTGCCAGACTGAGGCGCGCAGGTCGGAGAACCCGAGTTTTCCCGTCAGAACGGAACTCCATCTCTTCCTATTTCATATATGAGCGCCCGCGGAGTGGGTGTCAACTAGAATATCCACCTGTTGCATAGATACAAACTCTGCATCGATGGCCACCAACGTCCCTGGCGTGGGGAGCTCTTCGAAGCGAAGGCTCCTGTGTTTAATAAGGGTCTTGTCGCGGTTACTGAATGCAAGCAGTTAGATAACACAGGAGATCGACGTCAAAAAGACATACACAGATATTGACGTATCCTGACTTAATATGGAAGGGTCTATTCCCTCAGGGAGCCCCCTGAAATCCAGCTTCTCACGGACGTCTGTCCGCTCGAGATACAAAATGGCCGGTCTCTGTTATGGGGTAAACACAGTCTGAGATAAAGGTCAAAACACAACGCGCCTTCCAAGTACTTGGGAAACTTAAAGCCTCTTCTTCGGAAACATTCTGGACAACGAAGTCGTTAAATAAGTACCATGGTCCCTTAGGGCTGTGTTGAACCTCCGCTTCGGGAACTATGAATAACATGAGATCAAAGTTGGGCTGGACATCCTAACAAGCCAAACCTTTGACGAGGGCGACTAAATGCGACTGTCTTGTCTTGGTCGTAATTTGACAGACGATGGCCTGGGAAGTTTCATTCAGGGGACAAAACGAAAAAGGAAAAGGTGAGCTAACCCTGATTTCGTATGTTGCGCTTTCCGGATCGTCCGTACCCTCGATTTCTCCCTGTAGCTCGATCTGAGGTTGTAAAAATGTCCCCTGTCGAGTATCAAGCCAGAACTTGATGTTATCTTCATTGTAAACAGATGCATTTATCGCGAGAATGGGCGGGAGGTCAGGGGTCGGTATAGAACGTCGAGAAGAGAATCCTGCAAAGTGTTTGCATGTCTGGCATGTTGCTTTATGAGATATCTGGCGGATCAGGGAGTTGCGCAGGATGCTTGCAAAGTCTGACGGAGGCGGCGGCCCATTCGTAGAATCCTGTGACGCGCCAGTTACTACGCAGGTAGCATCAAAACGGTTATAATCACCAACCTTGCGCGGATAAATCATATCAATGATGTGGGTCATGTTCTCCTTTTCTCTCACTGCTTTGCAATTCGTGCAGATGACGACGTTCTTTGCATCAATACCAAGTAACTGCGTAACCGGCGCAGCGGCAGGCGAATGCGTGTCTAATTGGAATGGAGGGCGTTGAAATATGACGGGATTATGTGGAAAAGAGTTTCCCTCCAAGCTCAAGTGATCGATGAGGAACCGGTGGAAGGACTGAATCATGTGATCGTAGGTCACTTCTGTCCCCTCTCGACCATAATCTATGAGTTCTAACTGGTTGCGTGCTAGAAACGTCATGAAGGGCGTCCGTAAGAGACCACCTAATACACCATACCTTGTGCCAATACGCCAACCACCCTGCAGAAATTGCTTGACTGACAATTTGTCCCATGCGCGTCTTCAAGCATGCGAACTACAAATCCAAGCTCACAAAGCAAACAATGTTCCCTTGGGCAGTTCGTTATGATGTGCGATTTGGCTAGTTTTCGGATAGGGAGTGTGAAATGCAATACTTGGAGAATTGGATTCGTGTAGGAGTTGAGAATGTGTGTCTCCAATCCGCTGTAGGACGTTTTGTTATAGAACCTATACGTTGTTCAGAATCTCGACGCGACCTAATAAATAAGAGTCTCACCCAAAGTCGAAATCCTCGACTCCGAACTTGGAATATTCAATTTCGACTTTGCGGTAGATTCGTGGAACCTCTTCGACACTGTCGTCGATGGAGAGGTGTTCAAGCTCGATCTACATCATAATTATTTGCAAGAAATCCATGTTGTGCCCATTGAATACTTACATCATCTTTGCGATTTTTACCGCTCCTGAATCGACCTTGATCTTTTGTGCTGGGTACGACTGCCCTATTTCGTTTACCACGCAATTCCTTTGGCAAGGCTGCATATGCTATATTATCGTTGACCTTTATCGCGCTTGAAATCTGAGGAGGAATGCTCGGGGGAGGGGGATAATGTGAACCGTGTGATGCAAAATGAGGTGTCCAGGAAGAAAGAAGGAGATTATTGTAGTGTGGCATACCAATGGTATTTAATGGACTGCAGCCGATTTGTATGATCAGTGATGCACCCTGTAACCTGAGGCACCTACGTGGAATCTGTCCAAGGAATATCGGGAACACGTTCTGATACGTCTGCCCATTCAATCGGTTGTCCTTCAAAACCATTGAAGTAAGGCTCAGAGGACTCGTCCTCGGCTGTGAGGAGATGGATAGCACCAGTGGCATCACCAAAAGCCATGTAGGAACCATTAGAAGAGATGGCTGTAGATGTGATGTATGCGGTCGTTTCAAGCTTCCCATAGCTTCAAAGGTGGTTCTCATGAGAATATAAATTGATCGCTCACTTGATAAAACCCGCTAGCATTGCTAGCATCAGAAACGTCGACGACATTTACCAGACCTTGTGAGGATGTCACGATGAGATTGGAGGAGTGTTTTGGCATGAGATTGATAAATGCTGGTCCCTCAGAGAAAGGAACGGGTGGGAGGGGCCGCATATTTCGTACGTCGTACATCTTGACGAGTGGGTCAGGAAACTCGTGTCCGTGTCTGCACCCCAGTTATTGTCTGGTGAAAGGATGGAAATGGAGAGATATAAACCTTAGACTCCAGCCGGTCGTGAAGAAGAAATGACCGGTCACTTGCAGGTCTTGAACTCCACTACTGTGAGCTTGTACTGAACTCTCGCCATCCTCGCGCCGAATACCAGTACGTGGATCGTGGATTCGTATATGACCGTCAGTCGACGCGGACAACAAATTTGAATGAGAAAACTGAAGATGTGTAACGACGGAAGCTACAGGGGCTTGCCGCACAATGCCACCGGTGAGAGTGTTGAGCAACAGCAGTTCTGACCCGTTGGTTGCCGTCGCCAACATATTTGGTGTATATGTAGATGGTGATACCGCAGAAACTGCAGAAGTTTGTCTAAGATATCAGCGTAGATAGATCTAGAAGAGAACATATGAGATCAGTACGTACCGGAAGAACCACTTGTTCATTCCGCCCTTGGCCCACGATCCGACACCCTCACCTGCTGTACCAAACGCCCTCACATAGTTGTCGCCGACCGATACCTGCTTGACGGCGAGTCCGCCCCCGACAGGAAATGACACGCCCCGCACGCCCTGCACGGTATGGAGTGCGATGACAGTCCCAAACTGTGTACCAGCCCACACGCTGTCGGACACAGGATCGAACGAGAGAGCTGTGACAGGCTGGCCATGGGTGTCCTGCAGGGTGGATATGGGCTGGATCAGTCGATAGGGGAGCGCCATTGACGAGTGTCCCGAGGATGGTGGCTTCGTCAATGGCGGGTCACGTGCAACCCAGCGCGCCAGCTCCTGTGCGCAGTTTTGTACTCAACTTGAATCGGGATCGCTGGTTTGACCATGGAGACTGCAGCAAACCTCCCATATCAGGCGTACAGGGTATGTCTCGTTCTCTGCGGCGACTCTGCATCTGATGAGTCTTCTTCAGTCCAAACGTCACTCTCGCACCGCCTCTTCGTTGGCGCTAGTGCAGAGCGCGACACCACCTACAGTGTCTCGACCTTCGAGCATCATTAGCAACGGCTCGGTGGCGGTCGCTCCGTCTTTTCCTCAGCAAGTGGAATATATTGAGACCGAGAAGGTTTCTGGGGACTATCCGACTGTAGTTTCCCTGGCCTCGAACAAACCTGCTGTCCTACACCTTCTACCCTCGAGTAAAGTGTTGCCATCGCCCCCATCGCCCCAGGAAATCTCTCCCATTAGTGGTGACAGCAGTCCGACCCTCGAATCTTCTCCCGCAGACAACGTTGATCAGCAGCCCACTCCCAATGTTAAGAGCAAGGAGATGGAGTTGACCTCTCCGGTAGCATCACCGTCGTCCGCACCCGCCCCATTGCCAACTGTTCCATCTTCAAGCTCTACCCCAAAGAAGACATCCACCTTTCGCCGCATAACTCCGCGCACCACTGCAGCGCGACAATCACTGCCCTCGTCACCTTTACGATCAGCAGCCCAGCTACACGTATCCCCAACATCGTTCTCTGAATCTAATGTCGACTGCCCGAACGTCCCGCGGTCTCCTCCGCTTCATAGTCGCGTGACATCCATTAGCTCTGTGATCAGCCAAGAACGGCCTTCATCGCGAAACCGTCACCTTATACCTGATACAGGCTCCCGTCGACACCTCGAGGCTCGCTCAATGACGCCGCCTGCATCGAATGTGGTTCAATCGCCACATAGGGTCTTCTCCCAGTTGCCACCGCCACCTCCACCACCAAAGGTTACATCTCCAGCTCAAATAGGGCCCTCACCTACACCCGCAGCCCCACCAGTGACATCACCCCAGATATCCAGTTCCTCCCTTCCGAAAGTTATTAATCGCTCACCTGCACCATACCGACCAGGCTTTCAGCCGAGGGGAGTATGCAGACTCCGTACGGATGAATTTTCCCTAGCGCGCAAAGTCAAGAGTGACGCTGGGCGGATAGAGCGCACAAAGCTAGAACGGCGGCTAGAGAAGCTCATACATTTGCACTTCCCTATCGGCGGTTCGGAGCTAATGGCGCTAAGACCTGTTGTGGAGCAAAGACGAGCGTCGTCTTTCTTTGAATTGGATATTTCCAACATTAAGAACATGGATCCTGCTGACATCCTGAAAGGCGTGTTAAAATCACCAGCATTTCAGGGTGCAAAGGGAGAAATTCGAGGTGCGGATAATGTTTAGCCACGATGACCCGCTCTTTACATTATTCCTCAGATGCTGAACAGAGAATCACTCCATGGCAGGAGGATTCCGCTGTGTCCAAGTGTCCCTTTTGCGCGTAGGTTCTTCGTCCCCCACGCTTTCCAACTTTAACATTACTGGCAGCTCCCCTTTTCATCCGTTGACAAACCGAAAGCATCACTGTCGCCTTTGCGGACAGATTATTTGTTCTTTGCCAATAAAGCATCCACAGAGGCCAGATCTCTGCTCTATCCTTTTCATCGTGGACTCCAAAACACGGAAAATAGAGGAAGTTGGTCAAGGGGTTGATTATGGTGTGCGTAAAAGAAGAAATATAGACCCTAAGCGGAAGGGAAAGCAGAAGGAGGATCCACTTTCAGAGGACGAAAAGTTCTTGAAGGGAGTTCGAATATGCAAGAGTTGCAAGCCGATCCTTGCGTGAGGTTCTTTTCTTGTCCATAGCCCTGCAATGTCTTACGCGGTTCTTTGAAGTCGAGAACAATACCGTCAAGACTCCGGATGCACACCAGTTTTCATCAAATTATACGAGGTATGTGCACATCTCGTCGCATGGCATTTCTATTCACGTCCGAAGGCATTTCTCGGCCTAGAGAAGGAGATTGAGGAATGGCTCCCCCAATTTCAAGAACTATTATCCACTCTCAGGTATCCAAACTATTGTTCACTTTACGACTGCAGTGCTTAGTACTCACAGTAACGATAACCAACCTACAAAGGAAGCATCTACCGCACGGAAACGGCTATTGGATTCTTTCGCCGATTACGACGCACTCTCCAAACGCATTCGCAATCTCCCGTGTCCGCCGGGAAGTCCCCAGGACCGGGTACAACTTGCTATCCAGACACGCGCCAATTTATTTTTGCAGAAGAACATGTTTCCACTACAGGTGTGATGGGGTTACCTTGTCTTCTCACATGCTGATATCTTTTAGTTCATTCCTAAGCCAAAGAAGAACGGCGTATCACCACCTCCTATGGCTGACACAGCCCCTATCGTGGATCCTGACTCAGAGCTGGCTTACGCGCTCCAGCCACTGCTGGAACAAGAAGCACTACTAGAATCGTTCGTGGGAGAAGCGATGGCCCACAGGAAGTTTGAGGATGCGAAGACACTCAAGGCCAACTTGGCCGAGATAAGGACAGAAATAGACAGAATGTTGTCAGCTGGCTTGGATAGACGCTAGGGTAGTGTCACTCCACCCACATCGCCTTTCTATGGCTTTCGCCACCCCACATCTTCATATTACCTGTACACGCTCATTAAGGGTCACATTCTGTTAATCCGATGCAGTATGCTAATAGATGACAAATGACAAGAATATTGCTAGATGGGGCGATAATGCGATGGAGTAATATAAGAGAGTCAGTCAAAGTGTCATTTCCAGAAGAGGATAATAAGCGCGGACGCAAAGCTGAAACAGGTCGTCAGTATCGCAGACAGGCTCAGCCTTCAACCAACGTTCCATCCTTGATGCCAGCACCATGCCGCGGAGGAAGCGTGATGTTGAAGGACTGATGAGGGAGGGCACTCTGAGGGAGTTCTCGTGAAGGCGGTGCAACGAGTTTTAGTGCCTTGGGTTGCTGTGCGCTGCGACTGCGGGAGAGACTAGCACCGAGTCTGTTATCGTCCGCATTACCAGCGGGATGGAGATGTGGGATGGCCGTCATGGGGGAATACGGTCGCGGTGTAGCAGAAGGCGAGAACGACGAGACGTGCAAGAGCATGACAAACTCTTGTGTGGAATTCGTCAACGAGACCATCTTCGCACGAAGATCCGGGAACAGGGCGTGTGTACTGCCATGGGCTTTGATGACGCCAGACAATTTGACGACAGTCTAGCACGAGGATGGTTAAGAGGCACGAAAAAGACATGGGCGCAATCACCTTCACAAATACGTGTGCGTCTTCTCGCAGTGCCTTCCGATCCGATGTGGGATCGCCACAGCGAGTGGCGTGGAGATTTGTCCGCAATCGTTCCGTGACGACCTTGGCTTGGGCAAGTGACTCGTCTATATCATGGCCGGTGTCAGCAGACGCGGAGGCACCCGTCGTAAACTCCTTTATCATCTCCCAGACTGCGGGTGCAGCATCGACAGCACTCTCCATCGCATCCAGCGCATCCTCGTCCACCAGCGTCCTCGGCTGTGGAATCTCCAGCGTAGGACGCCGAGGCACAGTGCGAGCGGAGGGTCCCAACGAAGGCCCTACCAGCGACGCTTGCGAGCCTTGCCGAGAGTGGTTGCGAGCTGCCGATCCCGAGGAACCCGACGTCGAACTACTTGGCGTCATGAGCATCGGTGCCAAGTTGCAAGTTGACGCCGACAGCGGAACAGCAGGGTGCCGCGGTCCACCACGCAGCGCCGTCGACGGCGTACTGCTCGAGAGCGCAACCGGCGGCGGAGGTATGTCGTATGATGCCAGTGACTTGCCGATCTCTACATCCTTGGAGCTGAACGACCCAGCGTGCCGTCGAGTAGTACGGGTTCTCCCCAACGTTTTCGACTGTGCAGGGCGTGACCGTGCAAGCGGAGTAGACGCTGGGGGAACATCAGACGTGCACAACCCTAGCGGTGCCGCCAAGTGACCCTTGACGCCAGGTGCCCTTCGATGCTCCACCAAATGCGACTTAATGGCTTCGATATGAGGAATCATAGCTTGCCAAGCCTGCGAAATTTCTGCTACAGCGCCGTAGAAGGTTAAAATCAACGATCGCAAGTACCGATCGTCATCTTTGGAGGCAAGAATATTCAGCTGCAAAGCGAGCATCGTCATCGCCTTGCCAAACACCGCAGCCGTATCCCCGCAGCTTTCTACCAACGATCTACACAGAAACGATGGAGGCATCACCTTTCTGCCCGTGGCGTCGAATCGTTCTAGTACCTCCTTCAACTGCATCATGTAAGTATAAGCTGGGTCAGTGACCTTCCTGAGCACAGACGACAACTGTGGGTTGAGAGTATGGGTGATATAATGGGAAAGTGCTTGATACACCTGTGATACAACGAAGAACAGCGATCTCGCGCATTCCACCAGCGACAGCATGGATATCGGGATACTTTTGGATATAGCATTGGCAGGGTGTGCAGAGAGGCGCCTGAAGTAAGCATGTCGTTCTGCATCAGGAACAGCCTGTGGTCGATCCACGAAGGTAGGTGATATTAACGGTGGGGTAGTCCTGCTGACCTTCGCAAGTCTGCTGGATCCATCAGATGACGATGACGAGTCTTGTCGGTGCGAAAGTGGTGAGGGGAACGGAAATTCATCTTTCGGTGTACCGTTCACTTGTGAACTCGTTGGGATCGGGGTTATTTCTGAGCCTTTCACGGGTGTTTGCTCTTCATCAACGGCCTTATCAGGCCTAGGGGATCGTGGTCGTGAGGAACCCTGTTTGCTTGGGATTGCGAGTCGACAATCAGCCAAAGGACCACTCCCTTTCGCAGGAAATGCTTCCGGCATAGCAGTATGGTCATCGTCAGTGGAAGACACTGATTCGTCTGGTGTTGGAAGATAACTTTCGGGGGAACTGGACCGCCCAGGACCTTCATATGAAGCGAGTTGATCTAATTGCAAAGGTGGCGGCCTTTCGAATCGGAGCGGAGTTACATTCTTGGACATTTCGCGCTGAAGTTTGACCTGTTCGGCAACAGAGATGGACTGGGAATGCGGAGGAGGGTCTGAGATATTGTCTGTATCACCTGGGAGCGGCAGCGAACATGATGGTGCATTCTCCTCTCTATGATTAAGGTTTGTTCATATTAATGGCGTGTGATCATGAAACATGCTTACATGGTATGATTCAACACGACCCGTTCGCTCTTAACCGAGTCCACACTGGGCTTTCTGGCATTCGAGTGAAGATGTCCCTTTTCCCTTAGCCACTTCTGTAGTGACAGGATCCATTCCTTCGCCGATCGTGGATCACTCGACGAACCACCAGCTTCTACAATCGTCTTCGGAGGCCATTCTATGGGGTTATGGTCGACTTTCAGTACGTCAAGATTGCTGCATTCTGCGAGGTATACGGGGAGTCGGATAATCCTGTTGCGGGATATGCACAGCACCTAGATTGGAAACGCTGTTTAGTCGGACATTCAACGGCGAGGATGGGAACGTACGTGCAGGTTCACCAGTGAGCCCGGCTGTGTGGGCAGTCGTTTGATTTTGTTGCGACTGACATCCAGGATCTCTAGGGATGGCATCACGGTCAACTGCAGTATTGTTAGAAGAAGCTGGTGCATGACAAGAAGTATGCTACATACGACATCAGGGAAGACAGAGAAATTATTGTTCTTCAGGTTGAGATATCTGAGGCTCGACAAGAGTGCGAAGGCGGTTGGCAAGGTTGCAAGTCGATTGTATCCCAGGGCAATTCTGGACGCGGGGTTAACCAGGAGTTCGAACGCGTCGAGTGAAGTAGAGACATGCCTTGTTATCGAACATAAAGCTTCATTATGACCGGTCGTTGCAAGGCGTTCAACACTGTCCTCCCCGACATCAGTGAGACTCTTATGCGTGAAATCTAAGGTTGTGCCATTGTCAGGGGACTGTTGAACGGCTTCCGCAACGTGCTCTTCAGTGAGAGAAACCGAGGGCAGAGGAGATAATGCGCCACTCTTGCTGCTCAGAAATGGAGACGTGCGCCCAGCTGCACGGTCAACAGCTGATAAGGTCATGAAGAGCGATGGCTGGGCTGCTGAGGAGGTTTTGACGAATACGTTACCTGACTCAACCAACAAACATGAACACAAGACGAGTTCGGTTAGGACCGGACAAATCAACAATTGACAGGGCTGTACAGACACGTTCAGAATCAACAACGTTGGTTTTCCATTCTCTTCCACCACCTCTTGTACTGCATACAATAAACAAACTATCAAAGAAGGAACGGTCGAGCGAGCCACAAGCGCCGAAGGGGCGATCTGCTCTAACAAGTATCTCAGGCAACACTAGGCTAAAACCAGATCGAGACAGAAAAACTGACATCTTCGCTGCGCATTGCATGCCACCAACCTGGCGGAAAAATCAAAAGATCACCGGGTTCCAGGGTCACACTGAGAGCCTTTTCTGGGACTCCATCCCAGAACGCGCGATGTCGTGTAGAGGCATGCATAAAAGTGGAGAATACATCTACCTGTGAGGTATTACTCATAAGTGGTTCAACGGTATTCACAGCAGGATGGTGGGCCTTGTCATCCATGACGGTTGGAGACGGCCCGTATGGATACATGAATGCCTCAACATCGGGTGGAGCAAGCCAGACCGTCTTGCGACCAACGATCTGCGCTTGAGTATTGTCAGATATAGCGTCCAAGGTTGTACCTGTCTTACCATAACAGTTGAAGAATGGATCCTGTCCACTATGAGCGCCAGAAAGGAAGTCAATATACGTGCAGTATTTACCGTATGAGCGGGAGAAATAGTTCCTTTTGGGCCAAACCAGACGTTGATCACAAGTTGATCTTCGTTGGATGGGGACCTATAGGTGGGGTATGAAGCCGATGGGCCAGGGGACATGTAAGCATAATCAGGGACTATAATATCTTCCGTTAGAGCAGGAAATTGCTTTAGGAGATTGTGTTGGGCGAGGTAAAGAACCTGGCCAGAATCGGTGTCTTGGCTACTCAAAGCAGAAAGAAACTCCTGCCACCCAAGGAGTTTCTGTGTCCAATCGTCGGATCTGTAGTCGTTGCCGATTTCCACTGGAACGATTCGACCAGGCCCAGCGATAGAGTGAAGGTAGTCCACAGAGATCCATTGTTTGACTGCGGGCCAGTCTGTGGCATACCCCTTCAATACAAATGGTGATTGACACCAGGTACTTTGGAACGCCATGAAGGAGGGAGGTGTGATGCAAGGCACTCTTCCGGTGGCAGACGAAGGCTGTGGCACGACATCGTGGGTGGTCCTGAACTCATGGTTACAAGTCGTTAGTACACGGTCTTGCCATAGCGCGTTTGCTTGAATCCATTTAATCATATCCAGGATAAGCTCCAGACTAGTATCACCGGGAGCACCTGCCAGTATAATGGCGTGATCTAGAGTCGCGATGCTTATTCTTGCAATGGATTCCAGTTGGCTCGTCAAAATGAGCACTAACGCCTTTGAGATGCAAGCGTCCGTGTAGAGTTTTCGCCAAAAGAACGATGCCGTACACGTGGAAGAGGACATCCGTTCATATGCACTTTTGATAACGCAATCCAGCTGCACTGCGAGGTTGTGGTCGACTTGGTCGGTCAACCGACCAGCAAGATTACGAAACGTGCGAGCAATCTCCGCGTCGTTCTCTGATAGCTCTTCAGACAGAAATGAGCACTCAAAGCCTTTTTAGCAGAGAGCACTTGCCTCTGAAGGAGTCATCTCCTAGCTGCGCATACAGACGCTCCAGGAATGCTTCAACCGCTGCCATGTTGCTGGCCCACCACAGACCCGACAACGAGGTCGTCAGCAGAGGTGCGCCGGGGCAGCGGATCGAGAGCGTGGGAACGTTGACAAAGGTGTGACCGTTACGGTGATACAATCGTGACAAAAGACATTTTTTGGTCACGCAGGTCTCAAGATAAAAAGACGATGCGAGCAAACCAGCGTGAGAAAATCGCCCCAGACGATCATTTCTTCCCAAAAACCTAACTTCGTTGCATCCGGCCCGGGCCGGAGGCGCTGATCGCATTCCTTTTTGGGACATGACATCGCGGTGAGCCAATATTTAGCCAAAAACATCATCCACTGAGGCGGGCAAAACAGGCTGGACAGACTTCTCCTGCTCCTTGATACAGGTTCATCACCCTCTATAAGACATACAGCAGCAAAGCAACTCGCCCAATTAGCTGCAAAAAGTGTGATAAGTGATGTTGCAGTCGAAGACGAGATCAAGTCCACCAATCGGCAGCACGCCGCTGTCGGTGACAGTTCAGCATGGTCAGAACTTCTCTCTGTGGTCGCACGGGTATGTTGTAGCATCTATTTCATGGACCCTATGTCACACTTTCGTAGATATTACCATATCTGCGCTCAAAAAGCCACGATACTAGGTCTGCTGCCTCAAACGCACTCTCCCAAATATTCTCCTCCGTGCCAGTATGGCGATCCCAAGGTGCAGATATAAAACCATCCCCGGATTTCCCGACCACCCCACCAGACTTTCCTGCCTTCTCCGTTCAAGAATTAATGCACAAAGGGACCTTACTTCTGGCTTCATCCGGCAAAGAATTCTCAAAGCCCACTGGTCTACTTACCAATCCTACCGAGGTTAAACGCGCCCGAAAAGAAGCCATGGGTAGACTGGGACTGGACTTCCTGGACAGTGTCGGTGCTACCGATGACATGGACTTCGACAAAGAACTTGTTGAAGCCGAATCAGATACCCTTGGTGACCCTGACGCTGGTACAAAGCAGGAAGAAACACTCGTCGCAGAATCACCCATGGATGCGGAGTTCCCCAATAAAGAGTTCTCTCCCCCCGCAAGGTCTCATTCGAGTACTCCTGTTGTGCCTTCGCCCATAACTCCTTCGACGCCGGCTGAAGGCAATGATCTAAATGGCCTTTCCGCTCGGGAACGCAACAGATTAAAGCGAAAACGCAAAGCAGGTAATACAGCCTTCGTGCCAGCACCCCCGCCGCCATCGTCTGGCGCTGGCACGCGTTACACCGCTGCACCTGCAGGAACTTCCAACAAGTAGGTGAATCCCAACTTCCTACCTTGGCTTCATTAAGTATCACTTCTAGGGTTCGACTACTATCTACAGAAGCGCAAGACTCGAAATCACGTTTGGAGGGTCCCGACCAAGCGGGAAAGGGATCCCCAGATAAAGTTGTTATTGACCCCTCGAAGGGCGGCGCCGTATCTCCGAAAGCAGCACAGCAGTCCCATGCATTAGAAGTAGCATCCGGTTGTTGGATATGGGGTGGTCTTGTCTCTGTTCTCGAAGTGGATCTTTTTTCCCCTATATGGGAAGCTCGACATGGTGCTGCAATGGCACTTCGTGAGCTTCTCAAGGCGCAGGGTGCTTGCGGGGGAATGAAAGGTGAGTCATCGAGAATGGTCTTGTGCCGAGTTTTCTGAGGCAATGCAGATGACCTTTCCGTTGAGGAGAACGCGCGAGCACACGAGGAATGGTGCAACCATCTCGCTGCAAAGCTCCTTTGCGTGTTTGTTCTCGACCGGTTCGGGGATTTTGTTTCGGATCAGGTGAGTCTTGCATGTTTTTTCCGTGGATCTGTCTCTAAACAGAGTTCAGGTGGTAGCGCCTGTCCGGGAGACCGTATCACAAACCCTTGCTTCATTGCTTCTTCACATGCCATTGCGCTCCGTGGTGCACGTCCACACCATCTTGCTACAGATGATACGACAAGATTTTCCGCTCCCGTCTAAGCCCAAGACTGGCAAAATGGATGAGAGAAACCACGTCTGGGAGGTGCGCCACGCGGGTCTCTTGGGGGTCAAGTATGAAGTCGCGGTTAGGAGTGACTTGTTTGATGCTCCCAAGACCGAAGGTGAACACGATGTTGGAAAGTCCATTTTGCAAGGCGTGGTAGATGCAGCTGTGCTAGGGTATATTCTCCGCTTTCCACATTTTAGTGCACTGACATATCGGACCACAGCCTCGGGGACCGTGATGACGACGTTCGCGCGGTTGCCGCATCTTGTCTGCTCCCTATTGCAAACCACTTAGTTGAACGTTTACCAGAGGTGTTGGACCGTGTTTTGGCTGTCCTCTGGAACTGTCTGCGCGATATGAAGGATGACCTCAATTCGAGTGTCGGTGCTGTTATGGATCTACTTGGTGAGTATGGAGCTGATCGTTAGTGGGGACTACGCCTCATGGATGTCAGGAAAACTCGTCACGTACAGCAAAGTCACCGATGTTCTCGCTGACCCGAGTTTGTCGTATGTACTTCTTCAATGCTTTGTCTCATGCCTCTGGCTCACTTTACCCTCAAGTCTCCCTTTGACAGATCTAGCTCCCATGCTGTTCCCTTTCTTTCGCCATACCATAGTGAACGTCCGTCTAGCGGTTGTCAAGACCCTGCTTTCATTCATGACTGTGCCCTCTCTCCCTCGGGACTGGGTCTCAACCCCATTCCTCCGTTTACTCTTCCAGAATCTGATTGTGGAGGAACGTCACGACATACGTTCTACATCCCTTTTGGCCTGGCGGACAGCACTGAAGGCCATTTCTGGTGATCAGGAACTGATAAAGCAGATCGTTCAACAGCAAACTGTGCTTGACTGGTATGCTTTGATGATGACGCCACTTGGTGTACCCATCGATGGTTCAACCTTCTATCGAACAACATACGCCGGTGATGGTTTCGGTGCAGCCCCGGAACGGCACAATGTGGACAAAAACATGCTCGCACAGGATTTGGCCTTGGTTTCTCCTGAGGTTAACCTTCAAGCCCGCGTTGCGGCTGCAACAGCGCTGGCATTCTTGATTATGTATTGGCCTTCTAAGGTAGCTCCATTTTCCGTAACCAAGTGCGCCGTACAACTCACAATGGATTGTGATGTAGTTTGTGGACGAGCTTTATCAGCCGATTCTTGTCCATTACTTGGAATCAACCAGTATGCTGCAGAAGTTCCTATCTGCCATCATTTCAGAAGAATGGGCGCGTGCCTATCAAGCGTCAAATCCTCCTGGCCCCATCCTTGAACATCATCCACTTGCTACCGAACTCAGCTCTAGAGCGCTAGCATTCTTACAAGCGTCGCCCCCCATTGCATATCACGAGATGGCATTCACTCTCCACCGTATACACGCCGAGTGCTACTCGCTCCTCCACTGCTTCGCAAGTGACTGCAAAATCCCTATTTCCTTGATACCCCATCTCGGGAATGAGATCGACATCACAGGAACTAGACCAGATTGCTTCTCTATTGACACTGCACACCAGGCCGTAGGTTCTATGTACACAAAACTGAAGGAAAGTCTTGGGAGGACCAAGAAACGTGAATTGGCAACCATCGCTGAGAAGAGAAAAAAGGTCGTGCAAAGTATCGACCAATACGCAGAAATCAAGGCTCAGCACGATACTCGCGTCTCTGCGGCCTTTGCCGCTGCCTTTGTTGCGTTTAGAAGCGCTCCAGATAAGGTCAGCCCTGTTGTCAAGGGCATCATGAACGGTATCAAGGTACGTGTGAAATGCCAGCCATGATATTTTCTGACGTTGTTCTAGAACGAGGCGAACCTGGATTTGCAGACACGTTCGGCGGTAGCCGTTGCCAACTTCATCGACTTTTGTGTACAACATAACATTTCTCAGCCACCTGATAAGATCGTTAAGAACTTGTGCACGTTCTTGTGTCAAGATGTGGAACAAACGCCAACGTTTGCATATTCACGGACTACGCTGAAAGGCATTCTGGCTTTACAGTCATGGTCAAAAACTGACAACAATAAAGCCGGGAAGGACACACAAGACAGAGACAAGAGCGAAGTCAAGTCGGAAGATGAAGCCGCCAAAGCAAAGTTGTCTAGACGAGGGGCCAGCCTCGCCTTTCAACAGTTGTCTGCCAAATTTACTTCACAGCTTTTAGACGCCATTCCCAAGATGTGGCAGTCTATGGCTGGTGGTCTATTGAGCGCGTGTAGTGCAGGTATGCATTACGTAGTTTTCTTTTTACTGCATGTTCACGCAACCTCTTTTAGAATCACCCCAGGATGCAGATGTTCTCATGGAGAAGCAATGTGGACAAGATGTCATCGATTCCTTGAGTGTTCTGGAGGCTGCTGTGCCTACTTTGCACTCCGATCTTTGGCCGAAAGTTGCAGAGCTGTTTCCAGCCATGACAATCGCTCTCCGAAGCCGTTACGCTATTATTCGTCACTCTGCGGCACGATGCTTCGCCACGGTTTGCGGAGTCATGGCATCAGACTCCATGCAGTTTGTGATCGAGAACGTCATCCCACTCATTGGGGACGCAGTTGTGCTGTCGAACCGACAAGGGGCTACTGAAGCCATCTATCGTAGGTATATGCCTTACTCTTGGATCAATTAACTGAAACCGCTGTAGACATCGTCCAGAAGCTGGACTTAAAGGCTCTCCCCTATGTTATCTTCCTCATTGTCCCAGTGCTTGGCAGGATGAGTGACCCTGACGATGACATCCGGTCAACTGCGACCAACACCTTTGCATCGCTGGTGAAGATGGTGCCACTAGAGGTATGTTTCTCTGATGGGCACGAACTCCACATCCTATTACTAATGTTTCGTTAGGCTGGTTTGCCGGATCCCCCGAATTTCCCGGAAGAGCTTTTAAAACGCCGAGAGGAGGAGCGACAGTTCCTCACCCAGCTTCTTGGTGGTGGTAAGGTGGAGCCATATGTGATACCCGTGTCCATCAAAGCGGAGCTTCGTAAATACCAGCAAGAAGGGGTAAACTGGCTAGCTTTCCTCGCCAAATATCAATTGCATGGTATCCTTTGCGATGGTAAGGATATTACCTGAATTCGTTCGGGGATACCTTCCGCTCATCTTTCAATAGATATGGGTCTCGGCAAGACACTTCAATCAATCTGCATACTAGCTAGCAAGTATGCCGAACGCGCAAAAAAACACGAGGAAACTGGGTCATCCGATTCAGTGCATCTACCATCCTTGATCGTTTGCCCACCTACTCTGACTGGTCACTGGTACTACGAGATCCTTAAATATACCGATAACCTCCGGCCTATCCTCTACACTGGGAACGCAAAAGAGCGCTCGAGGATCCTCTCGAAGTTGGCTTCCAAAGACGTTGTCATCACGTCATACGAAGTTGTTCGCAACGACATCTCTAGCTTGGAAGATGTTAACTGGCTCTACTGCGTTCTGGATGAGGGACATGTAATCAAGAATGCGAAGACCAAGTTGACCAAGGCAGTTAAAGCCATTCAGGCACAGCATCGCTTGATTTTGTCGGGAACCCCGATCCAAAACAATGTCCTTGAGCTTTGGAGTTTATTCGACTTCTTGATGCCAGGATTCTTGGGTACGGAAACGTCGTTTAATGAGAGATTTGGCAAGCCCATCCTGTCAAATCGCGACGGGAAATCAAAGTCTGGTGAAGCTGGTGAGCATTCAGCCTGTCACCCTTGCGATTGGGCGCTAAATGTTTGTCGAAGCCGCTTTGGCGCTTGAGGCATTGCACAAGCAGGTTCTACCGTTCTTGCTTCGCCGGCTGAAAGAAGACGTTCTCAATGACCTACCACCGAAGATTATCCAGGATTACTACTGTGAATTATCCGAGGTTCAAAAAATGCTTTACGATGATTTCTCCAAGTCACAGGCGAAAATCCAAGCGGAGGATGTTATCCGTTCCAAATCATCTGGAACAGCCAAGGACGGTGCTCAGCAGCATGTCTTCCAGTCACTTCAGTATCTGCGGAAGCTTTGCAACCATCCCTCACTAGTCATGGGAACCAATGCAGATGCCGTGACTGCGGCCCTGTCTAAAGTGGGGTGCAAGGTTGAGAATCTCAGTGATATTCAGCATGCACCGAAACTAGAGGCGTTACGGTATGTCATTCTTTACTTTCATGTGTCTCTGGCACTGATACCATTTCCAGTCAACTATTGACGGATTGTGGTATCGGAGGCGGCTCGCCAGTCACCCCTGAACCTGGAAAAGCTGATGCATTGGAGAACATTACAGGAACGAGTGGCGCCTTCTCTCAGCACCGGGCCTTGATTTTCTGTCAGATGAAGCAGATGCTAGATATGATCGAGAACGATCTCTTCAAACAGCATATGCCGTCTGTGACCTACATGCGCCTCGATGGTAACACCGACCCCAACAAGCGACATGCCATCGTTCAGACCTTCAACGCAGACCCAAGCATCGATTGTCTATTACTGACAACCCACGTCGGTGGCTTGGGTTTGACGCTGACAGGAGCGGACACTGTCATCTTTGTGGAGCACGACTGGAATCCAATGAAAGATTTGCAAGCTATGGATCGAGCTCATCGTATTGGCCAGAAGAAAGTTGTAAATGTATATCGCCTAATCACAAAAGGAACACTAGAAGAGAAGATCATGGGGTAAGTGGCAGAAGAGTTCCAAGAGTGCAATGCTAACTTTCCGTTGTAGCTTACAACGATTCAAACTGAACATTGCAAATTCAGTCGTCACCCAGCAGAACTCAGGGCTGGCAACAATGGACACTGATTTAGTCCTTGACCTGTTCAAGCGGACCTCTGAGGAAGAGGACGTCTCAGCTGCAGCGAAAAAGGCCAAAGAGACGTCCGGTCCCGTCAGCCAGAAGAACATCTTGCAAGGTCTGGAGGACCTCCCCGCTGAAGAGGAATATGAAGGTTTAGACCTTTCAACGTTCATGGGCTCTCTCGGGATGCAGTAGACCACACCTTCGACTTTCTACCTTAGTCACTGCGTTATGGCCACTATTTCGAGCGCATTTCCGGTACTACTACATATGTCAGACCTAGTTGATTGTACCCATATTCACAGGTAATCGTAAGATAGACACGTTTGTAGAGGAAATTGTTTTCAATCATGTATTACTACGATCGTCACTCCAGCGCTTACTACTTCTCACCAGTGAAGCACTACTTACCTACATATGCAACTGGGGACACTTGCCAGGGCTGACCGGTAGGGTTATGTAAACAAGCTTGTGTTTGCCGTCAGCGGCAGCCTTTTTCTAGTTAGGGCTAATATTGAGAATGGCCTTGGAAATGTCCTGACGTCCTTGAGGACGTTATCCGCGGAGTCCTATCCCTGAAGTCTGCCCAGTCGAAGGCTATGCTGCCACGCTATTCCCGGGCGTAGGAACAGGCGGATATATAGAAAGCCCCGATAGTTTTCTATCCAGAGGCAGTCCAGTGCCTCTTCCCTTCAACCATCTTGTTGTCTTGGACGATCACCGAGTTCAGGTGAATAGATTAATGTTGCAACCACACTGGCTACGGAGATGAGCATCCAAGCCCAAAGAAACGTGCCAGCGTCGTCTTACTGGTACTTCCTTCCCTTGATGAATTCCGAGTACAGAACCATGCTGCAGGAGCCCTAGAGAGAGAACCACATCCATTAACCGAGAAACAACAAATAATCCACATGACGCAAGACATGTATCCTGTAGTTTGAAGATGCTTGCTAAGGGCCAAATCAAAGGTTCGTCGATGTTACGCCAAGCCAGCCGATATCTTGAATTCGCAGCCTGTCTTGGCCGTAACTTCTTCGAGCGTCACTCCCTCCTGCAATTCTGCCAATTCAAGCACACCATTCTTTCTGTCGACAACGAATACTGCGAGCTCCGTGATAATCTGACTGACGGCTCCGGCCCCGGTAAGTGGAAGGGTACATTGTTTCAGGATTTTAGGACTTCCATCCTTTGCACAGTGCTCCATAACGACGATAACTTTGGTTTTATCGGGGTTCGAGACAAGGTCCATCGCTCCACCGATACCTAAATCGCACGGAACACCTTATTGCAAGATTTTGTAGGAAGATCAATGTTGACACGTGCCTTTCACTAGTTTTCCGGGGATCATGAAGTTCGCAATATCACCGGCCTGAGATACCTGCATGGCCTTTGGAGCATGTACTGATGAGGTAAATAGTGAAACGTATCCACTTCACTCACCCCTAGAATAGCCACGTCTATGTGGCCCCCACGAATCATAGCAAAAGATTCACTCGAGTCTGAATACACGTGGTGAGCCCAACGGGTGAAAATTGTCGTTTCTCAGTACATACCAAACACAGATGCGCCAGGGAGTAATGTCACAGTCTCTTTCCCAGCATTGATAATGTCTCTTGCAAAAATACGTCGGTCTGGGTCACAGAAACGGCGTATTCCAAAGACTTACGGGTCAAGTTGTTCCCTCGTCGGGTACGGGCCCATTCCCAAGATTCCGTTCTCACTCTGCAGCCAGACCCTTACTCCAGGAGACAAGTGCTCTGTCACAAGGGTTGGCATACCAATCCCTAGATTAACATAGTAACCATCTCGTATTTCCTTGGCTGCCCGCTTCGCAATGCGATGTCTGTGATCCAACATGGCGCCTTTCTCGGGATACGACTCCGGGGCTCCTTCATTCCTTGCCAAGGTCTCGATCTCGATTCGTTTTGGTTCCGTGGCGAGAACGACGCGATCGACGTATATACCAGGCAAATGGATTGCATTTGGTGAGAGAGAACCAACTGGAACGATCTTATCTGCCTACCGATCCAGTTCCCAGCTGGTGCAGAGAGATTATGTATAATGAACCTCACCTCGACAATGGTCAGTTTGGCGTTCTTGGCCATGGCGGTGCTAAAGTTGTTCTGCGTGTACCTGCAGGTAGTATAGGAGAAACCGACTAGAAGCATCGGTTGACATTCTTACCGGAAGACACAATTACCGACCTCGTCGACCTTCCACGCGCGAATGAACGCAACATCGCCAGGAATCCCTGTCTCCATCACATACTTGCGTCCATTAAATTCACGTGTTTCTTTCTTTATTCCCGGGATCTTTACCCCATGCCGAAAGCCACCTTCGTTGTATCGCACTGGGATCGTCCCTTCCTCGACTGCAGTGGATGCGCCTGTTGGGGTATAGAAGGCAGGTATGCCAGCTGCATGTGCTCGCAACCGCTCCACGAGAGTTCCCTGGGGACAGAGCTCTAGAGATACTTCGCCGTTAAGATATAAGGCTTCAAAGGCTTTGTTACTGTAGTTGGTCAAGTATATCTGATGCTCCGTACAACACAACACACGTACCCTCCTGGGTATGATGCAATGATTTTTCCAACTTGCTTGCTATTAAGAAGTTTGCCTAAGGAAAATTAGATTACTGAGAGAGGCCCACGAAGTGAAAAGCACCTAGCCCAGAGTCACCGCTACCAGCATTATTTGACACGGCAGTGAGCATGTTAACATCCTCCCTCTTCACAAGAGCCCCAAGAAGTGTATCTGGAAGCGTAGTTCTGATCAATTTCATGGGACAGCGCAGATATGTAGTAATTATCCACGTACCCGGTACGCCTGCCAACCCAAATCCTGCATTGAAAGTGGCAGATCAGCGACATACATAGGGTTTGAACAACTACCCCGACACGACTTCACTCACCTCCGCACAACAACGTATCGCCCGATTTGACATCTCTGACTGCTTCATCGGCAGACGACCACACCTTGGATTTCGCAGTCTGTGCCTGTGCACTATAAAATTTACCCAGTTTTGTCGACACAGAGACAACCTTGGCCCTGAAAACGATCGATGCGAACGCTATCCTCGGTACCCCAGCGGCCAACATGACGAGGAGCGTTCAGTAGCACGACACGGCGCTTCCTTGGCCCACACGCTGTGCGGTCTGGCTATGATGATCAAGAAGAGTCAGGAAGCTTTCAAGTGTCCTCCCACGCCTGCGGCCTTGGCTCGGGCAATCGGTGCTCAGTTTGCAAAATTTGGAGACTTTTTCTCGTGCGTTCAGTGTGCACTACTGTATCCATTTACATGGGAAGATACCAGAAGGTACAGATCAAATTTCTGCGAGTACGAATGCTAATGAAAAGTTGCAGAGGAACACCAGTGGTAGTGGTATAACATCGTTACGATCAACCGGTCTCTTGCAGCGAATAACTCCAAAGGTCAAATACCGATGCATTTATAAGTGTATCTAACATGTGGGGCATATTTGCGCAGTCGATTTGGGACCAGGTACGTGTCCTGTCACCCCCAAGGACGTACTTTTTGTCTTCAGCGTTCGCCTATAAGTTTCTGCATAGGGCTGTGTCTGCGCGATTGGAAACTTTGCCTTAGACCAGGGAATAATCTCTTTTACGTGGTTTCTTTCTGGCTGCCACAACACTACGCCGACCCAGACTGGCTGATGTGTGTAGGATGCACACATTTAGCAATGCTTTTCGTATGATTCATCCCTGAAGTTGGGTTTGATCACTATACTGATCATTGCAAGCTTGGCGCTACCTTTGCATCACAACACACAACATGTGTCCTCCAGGAAGTGAAGCTTGCTATCGCTGAGGAGCAAGCATGATGTGCTGCCCAATTTCTTCAAGTAACTCCGCACGTTCTCCTAGTCGCCGTCGAACGCCGCAAGTCCCATGAGTAAACTGGAATCGTTCATTATCTCATGCTTCATTTGCATGGAACGTGCCACCCAAAAGCTACAAGTGCCCATGTAATCAACCTCGAGGTTGATTCAATTCACTACCACACAAACTGTCCATTAGTAGCTATACGATCGGAACTGCCGCAGTGAGGTCTGCGGGGCTTAGGCGATTGTCGGAATCAAGATATGCACGGACGTCGAAAAAAAGTGAAGGTGATTCCGTAGTTTGGAGAAGTTAGCGTCCGTCGACCCAACCCATAATATCATTCCCAGGTATTGTCAGTAGACACATGGTAGACACGTTTGTATGTAGATATGTACTATAATAGTTTTCAGTGCCGAGCGCTTATCGACCTCAACCCGTCAGGTACTACATACTGTACGCAACTACTCACACCATGACAGCCATCTCAGGTATCGGCGTCTCTGAAGAGCTAATACAAGCCTTTTCAGCTGCGGTGGAGACGAAGGACATCCGTTTCATTAAGGTCGTTATCCACAACGGTGCGAGGTCCACCACAGAGAACTGAGTGCAACCTTATGCAATCCAAGCAGATTCTCTCGTGCCAGCAGCCTCGTTCGATGTCTCTGGTTCAATGGAGGACGACCTCGCACAACTCGGCTCTTATCTAGACGACAATGATCCATGCTACATCTTGGCACGCCTGGATGATCCAACCTCCGAATGGCTTGCAATTGCTTACGTGCCCGATACTGCTAGTGTTAGAAATAAAGTGGGTGTCCTGTGGCTCAAGCCATTGATATGGTAGAACAGAAGTGACATTCATATGATAAGATGCTTTACGCTTCGACACGTAATTCCCTAACGAAGTCCCTTGGATCAACGGTCTTCACAGATAGCATCTTCGCAACTTCGAAGGCGGAGATTACTCCAGAAGCTTATGCTGCCCATAAGAGACATCTGGCTGCGCCCAAACCAATGAGCGCTAGGGAGCAAGAAATCGCCGACATCAGGGCTGCAGAAAGAGAGGCAGGGGTTGTATATGAAGGCAGTAGAGCCAGGCAGAATCATCTTGGACAGGGGAAGGTAGGGTACCAGTGGTCCCCGGAAGCTGAAGATGCCGTTAAACGACTGGGCAGTGGCGAGGGGAATCATGTTGTGGTCTTGGTGAGTTATATGGATGATCCATTGTCCGTATCTGAATTTAAAATGTTTGATGCCACTGAAGCAAATCGACATATCAGCGGAAACCCTCATACTGGGTGCTGATTCGGATGCTGAGGCTGATACCTTGAGAACATTAATCCCTACTTCAGAGCCTTGCAAGTAGAACTCACTTTTATGTCTCACTTTCTAATTTCATTATTTAGCCTTTTCACTCTTTGCCTGGTCAAATACCCACTCTGCTACAGGGCGCGACGTTGGTAAGTTTTCTTCCGAGAGTGTGGGTTTACCGTGTCGACGCTTTGAATTTGTAGTGTTTATTTACTCTTGCCCAAGTTCCTCGCCGATCAAGTACCGAATGGTGTACTCCTCAGGTGCATTGGTAATCTTTAGAGAGGCAAAAGTCCTGCTCGAGAGTACATCGAATTTCTCACTCGCTCCAAGGAAAATCGAGACGTCAAACCCTTCAGAAATAACCGAGGCGCATTTGAAACAGGAGCTGGGATTCAGCGAAGGGATAGGAAATGATTCTTATCATTCAGGAACAAGAGTGGCTTTCACGCGGCCGAAAGGTCCTGGCCGGAGGCGATGATGCATAAGTGCATTGCGGCGTTGCTATCACGGAAATAGCGGCTTCAACAATCGGCCGTATACATACAGCGCTGTACGTGCTATTCGAAACCCCTACACAGGTATTGGATTGATGTAGATTTTGTATCGCCACTAGGTTACACAACATCGTTCAGTGAATATATTTGACCTTTGCCTTTGGCACCACGTCTGTTGGGACACTAGGATGTCCCCCACTGCTACAAACGCATCACTAAATTTGGGAGTGCTTAGATTCAGGAGACCTGATTCAGTGCCACCGGTTGGTCCCAATAACGTTGTTGTTCTGCATCCTTTTCGTCTCTGTTTCCGTGCTCGGCGGCATTTGGCCTTCATATACCCTCCGAAGCTGTGGAACAAAGCCGTGGGAGGAGGCTGAAGGCTTCTTCAGGTATTTGGCGTATGTAACATGGGCGTACCATAGACAGGCGCACAGCATATAGAATAAATGACTGGCGAAACATGTGCTACTGAATGCTCCTCGTCATGCCCCTCGTCATGTCGACCGCTGGGGTACCGAGGATAGCGCTCGCATCCATTGTTTTCAAGGTCAAGGTTGTCTCTGTGTCGACAAAACTGGGTAAATTCTATAGCGCACAAGCACGGACTCCGAAATCCAAGATATGGTCGTCCGCAGATGAAGCAGTCAGAGACGTCAAATCGGGCGATACATTGTTGTGCGGAGGTGAGTGTTGGAGTAGTTGTTCAAATTTTTAAAACCTATGTATGTATGTCGCCGATCTGCCACTTTGTAGGATTCGGAATGGCAGGCGTACCGAGTACGTGGATGACCATACATATATCTACGCTGTGCCATGGAATTCATCAAAACTGTGCTTCAAGATACACTTCTTGGGGCTCTTATGAAGAGGGGGGATGTTAACATGCTCACTGCTGTGGCAAATGGTACTGGTAGCAGTGACTCTGGGCTAGGTGCTTTCCACTTTGTTGGTCTCTCTCATTAATCTAATTTTTGCTCAGACAAACTTCTTAATATCAAGCAAGTCAACAAAATCATTGCATCATACCCAGGAGGGTACGTGTGTTGTGTTGTACGGAGCATCAGATATACTTGACCAACTACAGTAACAAAGCCTTTGAAGCCTTATATCTTAACGGCGAAGTATCTCTAGAGCTCTGTCCCCAGGGAACTCTCGTGGAGCGGTTGCGAGCACATGCAGCTGGCATACCTGCCTTCTATACCCCAACAGGCGCATCCACTGCAGTCGAGGAAGGGGCGATCCCAGTGCGATACAACGAAGGTGGCTTTCGGCATGGGGTAAAGATCCCGGGAATAAAGAAAGAAACACGTGAATTTAATGGACGCAAGTATGTGATGGAGACAGGGATTCCTGGCGATGTTGCGTTCATTCGCGCGTGGAAGGTCGACGAGGTCGGTAATTGTGTCTTCCGGTAAGAATGTCAACCCGATGCTTCTAGTCGGTTTCTCCTATACTACCTGCAGGTACACGCAGAACAACTTTAGCACCGCCATGGCCAAGAACGCCAAACTGACCATTGTCGAGGTGAGGTTCATTATACATAATCTCTCTGCACCAGCTGGGAACTGGATCGGTAGGCAGATAAGATCGTTCCAGTTGGTTCTCTCTCACCAAATGCAATCCATTTGCCTGGTATATACGTCGATCGCGTCGTTCTCGCCACGGAACCAAAACGAATCGAGATCGAGACCTTGGCAAGGAATGAAGGAGCCCCGGAGTCGTATCCCGAGAAAGGCGCCACGTTGGATCACAGACATCGCATTGCGAAGTGGGCAGCCAAGGAAATACGAGATGGTTACTATGTTAATCTCGGGATTGGTATGCCAACTCTTGTGACAGAGCACTTGCCGCCTGGAGCAAGGGTCTGGCTGCAGAGTGAGAATGGAATCTTGGGAATGGGCCCGTACCCGACGAGGGAACAACTTGACCCGTAAGTCTTTGGAATACGCCGTTTCTGTGACCCAGACCGACGTATTTTTGCAAGAGACATCATCAATGCTGGGAAAGAGACTGTGACACTACTCCCTGGCGCATCTGTGTTTGGTATGTACTGAGAAATGTCAATTTTCACCCGTTGGGCTCACCACGTGTATTCAGACTCGAGTGAATCTTTTGCTATGATTCGTGGGGGCCACATAGACGTGGCTATTCTAGGGGTGAGTGAAGTGGATACGTTTCACTATTTACCTCATCAGTACATGCTCCAAAGGCCATGCAGGTATCTCAGGCCGGTGATATTGCGAACTTCATGATCCCCGGAAAACTAGTGAAAGGCACGTGTCAACATTGATCTTCCTACAGAATCTTGCAATAAGGTGTTCCGTGCGATTTAGGTATCGGTGGAGCGATGGACCTTGTCTCGAACCCCGATAAAACCAAAGTTATCGTCGTTATGGAGCACTGTGCAAAGGATGGAAGTCCTAAAATCCTGAAACAATGTACCCTTCCACTTACCGGGGCCAGAGCCGTCAGTCAGATTATCACGGAGCTCGCAGTATTCGTTGTCGACAGAAAGAATGGTGTGCTTGAATTGGCAGAATTGCAGGAGGGAGTGACGCTCGAAGAAGTTACGGCCAAGACAGGCTGCGAATTCAAGATATCGGCTGGCTTGGCGTAACATCGACGAACCATTGATTTAACAAGCATCTACAGGATACATGTCTTGCGTCATGTGGATTATTTGTTGCTTCTCGGTTAATGGATGCGGTTCTCTCTCTAGGGCTCCTGCAGCATGGTTCTGTACTCGAAATTCCCCTGTCTCTCGTCAAGGGAAGGAAGCACCGGTAAGGCACCATGACCACACCATGTTCCTTGGTGCTTGGATGCTCATCGCTGTAGCCAGTAGGGTCGCAATGCTGATCTGTTCACCCGAACTCGGTGATCGTCCAAGACCAACAAGGTGGTTGAAGAAGACTGCCTCTGCATAGAAAACTTTCGGGGCTTTCTATGTTCCTACGTCCGGGAATAGTGTGGCAGCATAGCCTTCGATTAGGCAGACTTTCAGGGATAAGTCCCCGCGGAAAACGTCCTCGAGGACGCCAGGAGACACCAGGACATTCCCAAATTAACCCTAATTAGTGGGCTGATTTATGACGCATGCCGTGTCCTAGGTGATGCCACGCTTGCCGGGGTCTGACCGAGATCACTTTGTCGTGAAACAGTGGAAGATAGGCGGGTTGGAATACCTACCACCAGAGGGGAGATCCCATTCGCAGTCGAGCTTGCCATGACGAAGGTTTCCATGTCACGACCGGGGATGGGCATCCCTACACTCGGGCCCGGAAAGCCATTCCCCGCTCTGTTTGCAGGTCGGTACGCCGGACTGCGGACTGCGGACCCGGGCGGTTTGATCACTGCCCGAATGTTGCAATCACCAGTTTGTTACTTGGTAGTCCTTATTGTGTAGGCACTGATGCGGCTTGACTTGTAGCAGTACTGGTGGTAGACGTACGGATGTTGCCATTCTCGGCAAGGTGGTACCTGCAAATTTCATGGAGGGATAGGAAAGGGATAGATACTGCGGTAGAGGGCTAGACTACGCGTTGCCAGCGAACCAACTTGGCTGTCTGGGCTGTCTGAGCTTGGTGAAGCGTTGGACACGTACATAGCAGTACAAGTTGTGGTTACACGGTGGCGTTGAGTACGGAAAAATCGACGAGTTTGTCTCAGACCAGGTCTCTTCAGTCAAAGCAGCAAACGGTGCAAAATACTCACTCTCAGCACTCGAGGGCGTGTCTCTCGTCACAACCATGAACTGGCTTGCCTCACTCTTCTCTGGTGGCAACAAGCAATCATTGAGAAGAGGCCAGGCAATGACCACCACTCATGAAGCATTCTCTCTCCCAACCTCCACCCCGCGTCTCACTCCTCAGATTGACACCTACAACTCGGATAGTCCTCGGACGAATGGCCCTCTCAGTCCCTCGTATACCTATCCTCCCCACTCACCCATCAGCGCATACTCATATGTTCCGACTTCGTGAGTTCATTTATTTCAAAGCCCTTGTCTTTGACAATGTACCGTGTCCTCTAGCTCCAATTCGCGCTCACGACCTACTTCTCTGCTTCCTCTCCACCGCACGCCCGACACCGATGCAACGCCGCCTCCCTATCCGCCTCTCGCCAATTCATGGAATCGCATAAAGCTTTGGCTTTCTCGCGAATATCCAGAGCTCGGAGACACACTCAATTATGGCATCCTCCCACAAGACCTAACTCAAATTGAGGCACAGCTTGGATTCGTCCTTCCAGCACCGGTCCGGGAATCATATCTCGTTGTCGACGGCCAGGAAGCGGAGTCTTCTGCGGGATGCTCTGATGGGCTCTTCTTTGGGTTGACGCTCTTACCTCTGGAAGATGTCTTGGAGGAGTGGAGATTTTGGAGAGAGGTGGACGACGATCCAGCAACTGGCGCAAATACCCGTCTTCGAAACTTAATGAAGTCCATACCCGATGGTTGGGTTCGCAAGGAATACTCTCAACGTGGCTGGATACCCCTCATCGCTGACAAAACTGGAAATTACATTGGCATAGACCTCACCCCAGGAGAAAGAGGAAGCATTGGCCAGGTGATCGTCTTTGGCAGGGATTTCGACACGAAGGTGGTGCTTTGGCGCGGAGATGGTCTGGGAGGATGGGCAACGTGGTTAGCGTGTTTCGCGGATGAACTGGAGAGTGGAGAAGGCTTCGAGCTTGGCCAAGGAACCAATGAGAGTGAGGGAAGCGAAGATAGCATCGGCTACGAGAATTATTTCCACGACGGCACTGGAGGGGGGCAAGGAGATGGTGGTGGTGGTGGGGGAACTGGGGGCCTGCGGCTGAGTGGAGAATACAAAGGCTGGAATCCTATCGAAGCTTGGGCGGACAGAAGTGTCAGGAAATGGCGAGATGCCGGACTACTCATTGACGATGTGTCATCGATCCTTAAGGGCAAGGTAGCCTAACTCCCTTTTACCGCGACTTCCCCTGACCCATTTGAACCAGGCACCGGAAAAACATGGGCTTGGTGTCCTCAACCTTCAAGAGTCCTCCGCCATCGTGCCGATTCCAGTTCTTGAAGAAGGGACAGAGGAAGAGCCCATTGCCCTTTCTGCTGCATCAGAAGCAACGCCTCACCCGTCACTTCCGACGATTTCTATCACGAAACCCCCACCGCCCCTACCTATCGGTGTACCAACAGTCAATGATGTATTACCATTACCCTCTCCCCCAGACTCGCGGCGCTCATCTTCTGATGACATTGAGGCTGGTCGTGGCCTCGGATACAGGGAGTCCATGGACGAGAGCACGCTTCCTCGAACAACACCTCATCTTCCTTCGATAGCTAAGAAAACCGAACCTCCGAAAATGCAGCTCTCTTCACCAACGGTGGTTGATGACCTTCTTTCCGATTCAGCACCACTAGAAGACGTGCCCAGCATGAGTCCGGCAAAAATAGAGACCGAGACCAACGCGCGGGAGTGCTTACCAGAGTCCGACCCGCCGCAACCAGTAGCTGATGGGCCCATAGACACGACGATCCGGCTAGTCAGTGAAGGCCGCCTCTCTGGTGCGGACGATGCACTTCCTCTCACAGCTGGGGTTGAGGATGCCCCCATCCCTGTGGAACCACAATCCCGGCAAGGCAAGACTCACGAGAAGAATGACTCCAGCTCTTCATTGACTCGAAAGAGCACCAGCAGCACGCACGAGAACGGGAACGGAGAGTCGGCTAGCACTAATAGCATCCCAGAGTCTCGGTGACCTTGTCGCTCCTTTCGACTGGACATTATAATTTTCAACCTGGTGCGCGCTAGTCTCGTGCTCTGGGTTTTCACGCTACTTCTTGCCCTTATCGAGGCATTTCCCTTCATTCACTGTCTTTTTTTCATTTGTCACGGCGTTTGACGGCTGTCGGCATGACTTCTCGAGCATCGACCATTGCATGTTTTTGTGACTCTATACCCACTCGCGTAACTACAGAACAATACGACGTGACTGCTTTCTTCACTAATCTATGCATTGCCTTTACAATGAACTCCTGTCCGAATCGCATTCATAACGCCGATACGGACGTGGGCGTAGTCATCTTTTCTCCCTTAATTGACTTATGTCTTGGAGATAATTCTACACCGACTGCCTAAAGAGCGAGTCTATTATCATTATATGATCTAAGTAGGGGGACTAACTTGAATCACTAGGTTTAAGCATTCAAATATTCATCTGCTGAATAGGTTGCAGAGAACAACTGCATTCGCGGACATGACTCACTTCGGATCAAAGTCGTGTTCGACCTGAATTATGAGGATCACAACAGTGATGTCCATGATCAGTCTTCGTTCGTTGGCTTTCCTTTGAGGGGACAGGGTGCTGCCCGACAGCATTGGGGCTCGATGAGATTATCCAAGATCTAGAAAAGTTGTCAGGACCTGTGCAATTGTTTATGCACAATACTCTGCCCAACCCAACATTCCAAGTCTAAAGTCGACGCATAAGCAATATCTTCTGGTTCACAATGCGAGCTTATTAGTTCCACGATCCCATTTCTACCCAAGGATGACGGTTAGCGTCAGTTAACACGTTACTAAATGGCTGAATACCGTCAGGCGGCACCAGAGATACCATGATGCGGTTCACTGGAACTCTCGCTCGCCCTCCCCTTGGTTTCAAGTGACGCGCGAGCATCCAATTTCAGCTTCCATACGTCCACATTGTACCCACGCTCCTTCCTGTTCAGATGTTTTGTCAATTTCACTACTACACTGTGCAGCTCTCAGTGGGCCCACAGTGTTTGGGAAATAACAGCTTCTTCACCCTTTTGAGAAACGACTCAAAGAGTCACTCCAGATGGCATAAGATCAGCTTGAAAGTTGCCACCAACACACTGCCAGGCTAGCATCAGAATGCATAATCTCTCAAGGATGATAAGAACACCACATACAAAGTCTGTGGGCTTGGGATCTTGAACGCAAAGGCCTATGTAGTTTGTACGCCGCGTTTCGTCATAGCCTGATACAGCCCAAGTTTGTAGAAATTAACTTTTAACGTTAGTCGTCGTATCAAGAAACAATGTGACCGCCGCCGCCACTGCCACCTTCCGCAGGTGGGAACGTGACAGGAGATTAAAAGTGGCAAACGACGAGGTCGAGAAATAGAGAAGTCGGAGAGGTAAGCTCTAGCTTCTGCATGTCAGCATTCAAGCGTCCACGGTCAAGCAAGTGATACATACCAGAGCAGCCATTCATGGGGGAAACACCGTTCGAGGATTCGAGTGATAAGGCTCAACACCGCAAGCGGGCGCGCGCTCGTACAGGCACGATGCGTGCATGGCCAGAATCCAGAGTGATATTGGACAATCTAATAAATTGCTCCGAGACACCATGGGCAGTTATTTGTTCGTGTCTAGTGGGAACTGTGACTCGAAGGTCTGGATGATGATGCCAACTCGCGAGAAACGGCGGGTATCTGGAAACGAGGCTCGGAGGCCCAAGACCCCTAGTTATTAAAGCGTCGGGTTCTCTGTGCTGCCACTGGCTGGTGAAAATCGTTTTGAGCACGCGACTCGCGACTCGGCTATTTTCTGCACTCCTTCGAGTCCGACCACCCAGTACTTCACGTCGATCATAGGCTTGGCCAACTTGATACCTATGTGGCAAACCCCAAAGCTACTGAACACAGTCGGAGTCCCCTAGCTAGACCCAATATACGAAGGCAGTCAGTCCTATAACATGAAAGCTGAAGGGTCAACTCGTCTACCACACCCAAAGATCTATGCACGACCACCAACTCTCGTAGACAACTCCAATTCTGGAACCCGCCAAGGCTTCACGTGCCTGCGCAGCAATAGCCCAAGCATTTGTGACTCGTAGATCCACGCCCGTCCGCGTGTCAAAAACAGCTCACTCACCATATCTTAATGGTGAGCATCATTTAAGCTTGTTGATTGGGAATAATTCATCTGACTGCACTTAGAGAGGTGCGTTGGACTTTTCCGATACTCCCTGTACCGGTTGGGTAGTACAGGACAAAGATCCTTAAAACTTACTCTCAACGGCTCATAAAAACCCTGCTCCCGCGTCAAGATAAGGCCGGTATTCATTATCGAGGTGGGGTATTGATTGATACAGGAATAGGTGACTATCGTGCCCACGTGCAAGATGTATTCCTGAATTTGCGGTGAGTTACACTTCAATCGGCGAATCGATAATTTCAGACCTTCGATGAAGGCATCTTCTGACTTCTATGCTTATCACATTCAACCAAGATTTGAAGTCTAAGCACTCTCAATTTTCTCGATCTTCATTAGTTCAGGCAAACCAACTTACACTGACTAAGCCCCTTTCGGCAAAAGACGACAATGACTAGATCGCCTTTGGCCTCGCTAACATGTCCGCGTGGACCCAAGGCGCCCCCCTGCGGCTTGTAGGCGACTTCCTCAATCAGTATCGGGAGTTCGCATTAGATGTCACTGGATGGCTTTCCAAGAAAGCCTTGTTAACGTCCCGGGGGGATGCAGTGAGTATTGGCAGTTGAATGGAGTGACCCCTTTCGGGACATATATGCAGGCCATCTATTAAGAATGCGTCGCCGGGAAATACTGCTCCTATTGTGCTTCGAAATGCAGCGCAACGTTGAAGACAAAGGGTCATTTTCGAGTAACGGTCGCCACCGTCGTCCTAGGGCGTCACTTGAAGCCACCAGATGGCGAACGAAATGGCTCAACGCCAGAGCGCGGCTCCGCCGATGACTGGTGTGAGGGATTATGGGAACTCATCAATATACCACTGGTGTGGCCAAGGTGTGGCGATGGCTTGTATGGGAGCCGTGGTGTTGAACAAAAAAAATTGGGGCGCTTGCCACAAGCTTATGTGGCCGTGTTAACAGAGCCTTGCAAAGTGGCTGGCTTGAAGGAAGGCCTCTTCATTTGAACTTGGTGTACGCGCCGCCAACTCGCCCTTCTGATAAACATCTCATCTCTGAAGCTTTCACATGGTTCTGAACACTTCAGATCGTCCATGCGATCGAAACGCCAAAGAAAATGGAGTCGAGCCGTGTCCATCCCACCTGTTGGCAGTTCAATTCTGTCACCGGTTTTTTTAATGGTTTCCCTCTTCTCTTCATACGCTCTCCATCTTCGTGGAAGGTATTAGCCCTCCACTCCCCTTGTGTCGCCCAGGATTCTTTTTGGGATACCCGGGCTTCACCCCACCATGCACGTCCAGTTTGGCGCTCATGATCCCTTCACTCCCGCCGTCGGAAGCTGTCTCCACGTCCAATCTACACTCGGACAAGTTTAGTTTCCCTTTTCTTGACGTTCTGTCCGTGGTGAACCCGCCAAGCCCACCGGTGCTATAAATTGCACGCCCTTACAACCACAACGATGCACGTCGTAAAGATGCCAGCCTATCCGCCACACAATAATCTTGACTCTCATACTCGGTCTATCCACGCATTGAATGATTATTTTTTGACTACGCCTGTCAAGCACTTCGATAAGCAAGAAAGGTCAGTATTCTTCTGTGATATCCATGTATCTGCAGTTTCACTGTTTCACCTCGCATAGTCACCTTGTGAGCAAGAGCTCTGCGCTAGATGGCGCACTTACCTTCCCGGCGTGTCACGTATTAAAGTGAAGTTTTTTTTTGCGGCTTTTATCGCATTTTCCTTACCATCGTGTTTCGTACTGTATATTTGGGGTCAGAGCGCCTTTTGAAGGTCTGTGTCATTCAGGCACTCATGATACGTTCACTAACATCACCCAGGGGTAGGTTGAATGTTGGTTGACTGATAATCGCACTGATCTATGAAAAGGCAGGCAAAATTGAGGGAGATACAGAACTGGAATATCTGAACCGCGATGGGAAGGACAGAACGTTCCAGGTCAGAGGGTTCTAACGCTTTGGAGTAGTCCACAATATTGATGTTCCTCAGTTTACATGCAAAGGTCGATGCGCGGATGGGAGACCGTGTAATCGACGAGTCTCGTTTGATACATGTGGTGATCACCTTGATCAATATCACGATATCTCGAGGTCAAAGTCCATTTCATGCCCGTGGTGTACTCGCAGTACATCTCGAAAGAATCTAGTGAGGCATTATCAAGAAGTTCATCTAAGATTTCCGCGACACAAACAGTTATGATACACCGCTCCGCCTTTGTTTCATGTACCCTGGACCTCCTATTCCGTCTCTAGGTTATTGTTCCAAGACGCCACTTTCCTGTATAACATCTACCGAAGCAATGAAATGTTCCTATCGATTTACTATCATTCTGATAACTAAGCTCTTTCGGATATTGGCATTGCTTTTATCAGAAGCGTGTTTGTAAATTAAGAAATTTTGTATTGGCTGGATCCTACTATAAAATGGGCGCTGTAGAGCCCTCCGTACCCCGTTTCAGTCATGTGGAATTTGATAGGATTGCCCCTCTTACTAGCTGTCGGAGTTTGGTTATAGAGTCGTCCTTAAAGACTCGTGCCCCTGTTTGGAGCTGCCACACAGTATTGGGGCCGCGTTCCTCGGTTGGCAAGAGACCGGTGACAAGCAAGAGTTCTTCGAATTCTACGCCTTTTTTCGTCATCCGCGAATATCATGGTTTCGGGAAGCCCCCGAGACATGAGTCTCAGCAACTCCGACAGGGGACTGACTATAATTTATGCATTTCCAACTCTCCTATCTACTCGAAATGCCGCCTACGTCGGCAGAACCCTCTCCGCATGCAGATTGCGTACTTGGAACTTGGAAGGCTCATAGGTAGCAAGGTAAGGCAACCGAATCACACGGATCCAAAGAAGGCAAAAAGTTCTGTCGTCAGTCATTCCCACGATATAGCATTCTCCCAGAACCCTTTGCTCTGCGAGCAAGGGAATGTGGAATATACATTTTCGCACATTTACGCATGCATGCTCCGTAAACAAAGTGCCTGCCGTCTACGTATTTTCAGTAGCAAGCCAATCCGCACGTGTCACACATACGACATTTGATTAGCAATTATATTATATATTTCAGTTGCTCTAGCTATAAGATAAGGTTCTTAGTTGTACTCGAGTTTGGTGATCCTCGGAGGCCAGCTGACATTGGAAATTGGAAACTTATGATTGATTAGAATGAGTCACAACATGTGTACTAATGGGGTTGTTTCCGCCTTATCGATGTTGGAAACTCACCAAGGATAGGGTTACACTCGGGCGATCGGGCCAAGAGAACGCGGACTGACGTGCGAAGGTACTTGCAGGAGGAAGCAGAAAGAAAGGAGAGCCTTGGAGTGGAAATGAAGCATTACATAACTAAGCAACGCGGATTGCCACACGGGCCAAGTTACTACGGACCGTCAAGGTGTCTCATGCTTGGACGAACCCGATACTTGACCATATGTACTGGTTCACTTCAGGGCCTTGTTCTTCCACTGTCCAGTGCATTTGTTTGAATTGGTTCAAGTCGGAGGACACTTAAGTATTGGCTCCATCCCTTGGTTCATGGCTGAAGCGACATAGTCAGAAATCTAGGAGCAACATTTGTGGGAGCACATGGGCTAAATAGGAAACCTTGCTTTGAGTCGTACGGGTGATATGATCGTGGTTTTGCTCCGCTCCTTCGGATCAAGGCAAAAAGCTTGTTGCGTTCATGCAGCAAGATGGCAGGTGTCATATGTAGACGCCGATGATCCATCTAACGTAACTGGAAAATTAACAGCTTCACAAAGGGGTTCGAACCATCTTGAAAGTGGCGTGAAGTCGAGTAAGCTGAGGATGTCATATTCAGGTAGTTGAGTAGTATAAGAAAACGCACCACAAAGCCAATCAAAATTCCTAGTAATAATGTCTGGTGGCGTACTGTGTCGCCCAGCACCACGACCGCCGATGAGGAATGCACCGTAGAGCAAAGTTGACGTGAAATTGTAGTACATAGCAGGACTTTTTTGTGCAAAAGACGGTGGCAAACACCAAGAGACACCAAGACGAGCGTTTCTTCCAGCAAGTCGAGGGCGCACATGCCACATGGAACTTGAAGCAAACTTGAAGTCGGAAAAGTAGTATGATTGGCTGGGTTGCAACGAATGTTTACCCTTGGACTCTGGATTGAACGAAATATGCACGCAAGCTTGAAGCTGGTCGGGCAATGCCGAACTCACCAACTTGGAGGGGATCATACTACTTGACAATCAACTGACCAAGGCATGCTCTGATGACCCAAACTTTTCACCCCTTCAGCTCCTTGTGAGCAGGAATGTCGTTCGGAGAATTTCTCAGTTGTAAGTCCATCGAAGCTGAATCGATTTCCGCGGTGCACCGCGACACCTCAATACTAACCTCTTGTTCGCAACGGGATCTACACAGTAGTTCACGTCCGAGAAGCAAGTATCATCTCTGGGTATGTCTGATTAATATTTCCAGATGCAGTCTTGACCCTAATGTCGTCACAGGAAACATTGGCGGGCACTTGAGTGCAAGTTTTGGTTGCTCCGGCGAGTGTTCCGTCACAAAGATCCACTCTAATGAGGTCAGAGTTGACTCTTGAGTGGCCACCACAGTTCTGCCTCAAAATTAGTACTGGTTCATGACCCCAACACACCAAGTGGTGTGCGCACTGAGATCGCTTTCCTGCTAATTACGCAGACTAAAGACTTGATGGAAGACAATCGTTCCCTCGCTAATGCTCGTGTCGATACCACCCTGTGGGAAGCTTGGGGGCGTGACAGAAATGCAATAGAATTTCTGGACACAAGGAGAGCGGCAATAACCCATAGAACCATATACACGCGCTCACGGTGCCTGTCCAGAGGTAGAACGCCCCAGTATCACTGAATTGGTTGTTGACCTGTTTACCTGGCAGAGACACGCAATTCTTACGTGCTTTTTGGTTTTATCAAGTAGGTGATGGCGAGCTCACCAGTGCCTTATAAGAGATCGTACTGATTATCCTCAGATCCGGAGGGACGTGATGGCTTCCACACTTTAGATGAGATTTTATGGATCTATCTTCCACCTAGAACGAGTGGGGGGTTGTTTTAGTGCTTTTTACACCTGAAGACGAAACCCACTGTCGAAACGATTTTTGTCGTCTTTCAACTCAGTGGAAGTCCACTCGCAAGTTGGTTGGGTTAGACGGTAAACGGCACATGAAATACGGTAAGTGACAACCAGCTTAATCTGGATGCACACATCAAGACGGTAGGTCTTGGTTTGGCTCGTCATCGTCATCAAAAGAAGGGTCCCATCTACTTCGCCGTCCTATCCTTCGTATGATGTCTCCTGATCAAAATCGCGCAAAACATGCAATGCGCATTTGCACATTCACAGCGTTTATCGGCTCCATTTTCAACTCCGACGTTGAGATCTAATTCTACTTCTCTCCAGCCCTCCCCTCCATTGATACTCCTTGGCCTCTTAGGTTTAATGGCCCGTATCTATTTCGTCAAGGAGCTGGTTTTCCACCCTATCGGCACGTCGCCTGCTCCTGCCGAGGGCTGACAGATCATCTCTGTGGCGGCTCCCCGGTTGGACGCATCTCCATCGGCGGGCATTTAGCTTCTAGCTACAGTCATGTCTGGAACTTGGAAGTGTCACCATCTGTTCTGCCCCTTGTGTTTCCCTATGTGAACCAAACTTGTCTTCTATAATCTCAAAACGGCAAGGTGAGCCTCCATACAGACTTGCCCGCCATCGATGTCTTGTTGTATTTATACACAGGTTGGTCCTGCGGCTATTCTTTGCAAGATCAGTCCCGCTAATGTCTCTTCCCGATGATCCTGTTCAGCAGTGCATTGACTATTACAACAATGTACTCGTTGAGCATTTCGATAAAAATAAAAACAGGTATTTCTCTTCCTATGAACATAACCGTGTCCTAACGAACCTTTTATTAGCGACTTCATCTCCTCATATTCGGAACTCGTTCCTGCGATGTCAGGTGCAATGTGAGGTTATACCCCTCATCTCTCAACCTCTTCGCCTGACAATTCTGTTATTTTCAAAGGACCGTTAGCACCAACAGTCCGGAGGAAGAAGAAGGTATGTCTGTCCTAAAGTAAATCTGTCGGTGAAGTTCTGATTAGAAACTCGTCAGATATTCCACACGTAGAAGACATTATCCAAGGGCAGGTTGAACCGCCCTTTCAGGCAGACGGAGACCAATTTGAGCCGCTCAACAACGAAGGCAGAGATAAGGACTACTTGGTCTGTCAAGTCGTGCCACTGCTGAAGGAGGTGCTGAAACTCTATCTTAGTTCATCTGCGAAATCCTTGAGGGCGAAAATCAATGTGGTCACTGGATATCCTTCAATTCATGCAAAAGCCACGTAGCAGAATTCCATGACATTCCGAAGTTGGACAGAGTGCACTGTCCATGGACGTCGTGCGGCAGATCGAGCTATCGAAGGAACTTGGACAGGCACATAAAAACGAAGCATTTAGGCTTCAAACGCCTGGTAGGGCCTCCAAGTTGAGACCTCTGTCCATGAAAAAGTTGCAGGTCTTTTAATTGCACATATTTCTAACTGTATTGCTCACTAAAATTGGAGGCAACTACATGTTTTTCGAAGAACCAATGCATCTCCTTTGATATAGTTCCGCTTGTGCTTGTGCTTGGTTCAGATCAGTCTCAAACGTCTTGGCGGCAGCATCCGGCGGTTCAGCAATGTTGCACACGTTATCCCTAAAGCAAGATACTGTACCGTAATGAGTAATGGGCGTGCTTAAGTCATAATGGAGGGCATCAAAGTAAATGCTTTTAAATAATGTTTTAAGTGATTGTCAGGCTCCAAAAAGCTTTGGGACTTAATGATGACCCAGCCGCCAAATTCACGAGCTGCTCTCTGAAGTATTACATAATCAATGGTGCAAACGCAATCAGTATTATAGAATCTAGCAGCCACAACAGTGTACTAAGAAAGGCAGCTTGGTGACCAAACTTCTGGCAAGCACACGGTAATCAATCTGAAGGTATGTACATGCTCTTCATTTGCGCGCGAACGCCCTCCATGATGATCAGGTCCAGGGTTGAAACTTTGTGGGTGCAATAACCTTGCTCCTGAGGCCAGTCCTCCACTCCCACGCACCCCCATCGAGATAGTAACCACGCGTAATGTTTTCGCGATATGATTGTCACACACTTAGGTTTGACTCGCGCTATACGATAACTAATTTTTACATTCTCATTAGCTTGAACTTTGATAACGACTGGAGGGCTCAAGGGATCATTCTCCACGGGCACTATTCAACACGGGGTCAATTAGTAGAGCGGCGTACATATGGAGATCGCGGCTGCCTTAACACTGTTAGTCACCCGAAGCTGAAGCCCGAGAGAAGATAGGTTGTTCCTCCAAATCGGAGGACCAAGGCTCACCCTAGTACAGAGCATTTGTGAACGACCTGGGAGGACATAGATAATACAGCTAGGAATATTCACTAGACATTGCACAGACAATGCAACTGATACATGCCAGTCATTTGTCCAAGAGGAGGTACATATATGCCTTGTCAGTCGGTGACTCCAGTGCAAACCTAGCCTCCGCGACGGTTTCAGCAACACGAGAACGTTAACTCTGACACTCGGTGATCCAGGACCAGTGGGCAATAGTTCTCAAGCACTGGCGAATGTGGTACTATGTCGTCTCCGATCAATTTGGGTGGTTGCATAGGTGTGAGAGAATCAGCGTTCGAGCGCCATACTGGGTTTGAATTCATTGGTGCATAGCCAAGTCCCTAGGACACACTCGAACTTCGCATGTGTGGGAACTTGGAAGGAGCGCGGGTTTTGACCGGCTTGCGGTTCTACCAGCAATTCGTGGAGGCCGCGGGCTGTTCCAGGTCGCCCAAACCTCGTGGTGAGTCTGACATCACGGATGATGTTTCGTGAGTCGTGACGGTGACGTGGAGGGTTCAAGAGCGCTTTCGCATCCTACATAAGTATCATTCCCCGCAGTAAATGAGCGCGTTCTCAGGTTATACACGAGGTGAATTCAATAAGGGTATGTACCGTGAGGGTCAAACGTCACATGGTCCTGAACCTGGGCGAAACACTGTTCAGGAAGAGTCACTCTTTTGGAAGGGACTAAGCCTCCCCATGTTGTGAATGAATTCAGAAAATCAATGAGACTGCTGCCTACATGCGGGGTATATCTAGTAAGACAGAATCGTAGACAAAGAGCACGGCGTGATTGCACATGGGTCACTAGTTGGGAACTGCAGGTATACGTCTTGCCAGATATTTAAGTCGGTGACTCCAGTGTAAAACCGTAAGATAGGCGGCCTCCGCTACGGTTTCTGTTTTGCCAGCAACACGAGACCGTAACATCCACGTGCTCAAACCCTTCCTGATAGTTTCGAATCGCATAACCACTTCGTCCATTTTCGGCCGTTTGGACGGATCCTCTTGTACCATGTCACTGATGAGGGGTTGCATAAACTCGAAGCCGTCCTTAGACTGGCCAATGGATTAGAGCAAGTTATCAGACATTGAACAGGACATACGTCAACAAAATCCTGTCTGATCGCATTCCCGATATAGAAGACGTCAGTCGCAAACGGGTCACGGGGTTCATTGGAAGTTTGGAACTCAGGAACCTCCTTGTCACCTCCCCATATCGGGACCTCGAGAGGGTGGGCAATGGAATGGTCATATCGACGGGACAAGCCAAAATCGATGAAGTAGTACTTCACAGGCCGTTCTGTACGGGTTTTGTACCTTGCATAGCCAGAGAAATCGCGCTTCATAATGGAATCGACTGGGTGGAAAGCGTCGACAAAGAGTGTACTAACGTCCATCATGATATTTAGGCTCATGCAATCCCTTTCGGCAATTTTAGATTATATGGGAGGGAAGGGTTGGGAACATACCGGTGAGCAACTCGATGTTTGTGCATGAATTGCAAACCCTGCTCGCTCGTGAGGAATGTATGCCAAAGGGTCGAATGAACTGACCTCGAATAGCTGTCTGAAGCACTCTACCGCCTCCCCAATGGTACCAAATGGCGGCGATGTGTATTCATGGAGTAACGGCATGACTATAATCACCTTGTCGTTGTCGTCCGGAACAGAGAGAACATCATAAATGGGAATGCAATGGTTGGAGGGATCCGATCGTAAGGGTTCAGAAGAGAAAAATCGCCCAATTTCGACCTCGTATGGATGGAGCGACTTAGAAACGATCTTGAGGAGAACGTATGCTCCATCTGAAGTATGTGTAGCATCAAGTATACTAGGAAGCTTTGCTCCATAATTGAGATGGGTGAGATGATCGTTGTTGGCGTTTACAGCTACCCACCTCAGATCCTCTCGCATCCTCATACAGAAATGAATCCAGTTTTTTCCCCTGCCAGGATGGAACCCAGTCAGGCGCATAACGTGGTCGAAGCAGGAATCCTTGTCCCTTTAACCATTCGTAATGTTGTGACCACCACGTCTCGTATTCCGCCAAACGACCATTCCTGGGAGTGTGGATTTCGCCGAAGGCTTCTAGTTCGCGCTGAGCCCTCGCAGCTCTGCGGTTCTCGGCTTCAGCCTTTGCTCTCGCCTTCTTGGTAGAGACCATAGCCAATGCAACTATGTACTGGGATATTTGAACATGAGGTGGGAGTGCCAAACATATAAAAATATGGACCCTCATGGTGTTTGGAAAACAAGTTCTTATTGTATCTCCGCGGGCAGTTACTTCCAGCAATCGAACAAAGTTCACATCGATTATTCCCCGTGCCTACTTAAGAGCTGGGATGGAAACACAATGGGTATTCCCGTTGCATGTCATCGTCTAAGAAGCACCAAACCATCTTCGTTCAACTTCATCTCGGTCGAGCATCCGACTATAGCCCAACCATCTTCCCGCTCGTGAGCGACAGCACTGCGTTGAAGGCGGGCGAGGTGTATCTTGAGTATAGCTTGGATGAGATCATCAAGATAAGGGAGCTCGCTAAGCAACATCCCAATTATCGAAAGACCTATGAAGACATGAAACGCCGATACGACGAGTATGTGACCTTTTTTGCACTGGAAGGTACCTCTACATCTGAAGGCTTAATCGCTGGCAGACTAGCAGATAGCATGGCAGAAATTGAAGATCGGGAGGAAACATCGAACCCTTTCAAGGCCTTTGCGCGTTACCGCCGGAATCGATTATTTATCAACGCTACCTTTAAGTTTCGTCGTCGAGTGAAGGTGGCTTGCATAACTTTTGCATAGTCTTCCCTGTTGATCGAATTGCAGAAAACTTCGGAGACAATCCGACGGCATACCAAATTATCAACGAGTCAATTTTCAGTGGTTTCAGAAAGCGCAGTACCGGTCGAAAGTGTGTTTCCAAACCTTCTATTCAAAATGCCTCGATAACACACACAGGAGGGGATAGTTCTACGGAACAAACTTGCAATACCGTGTGACAGAGATATCGATGATGAATTGATGGGTATTGTCGAAGACGTTGTCAATATCCTGACGCAGCCTGACCCATTCGATGATTCGGCACAGGTGGTCAATGACAGTGTATCACGTAAGTCTCCAGCGGCATGGATGCCCGTCTCTGATTAGTAAATATTGGGCTTCCACGCCAAAATAGCCATTGACTCTGCTGGTACAGCTACTTCATCCTCTAGTGGAAGTGCTGGAGTCTCTTGCTCTAATACAAGCTCCAACATTACTAACGTAACCTACATCGAAAACTGTCATATATCGTCCTCATCAGTTTCGGGTGTTGACGCTCGTAGTCCAACCCTCAAGAGACTATCGATCAACATTGGGGTTCACCACAACGATGGTGGTGAGTTCAACGTTTCCCCCTTTGTATCTACCTTCTTGACATCTTCGCTCGTAGCCGTGGCCCAAAACACTGGGAGTGCCTCTTTCTCGGAGTCTCCTTGACACACGCATACTCGTTGAATTTACTTTTTGTACTGTATTTCAGGAATACAATGTACTACATAGTTACACCCGATTCTGGTCCCCAGACTCCGACGACGCCGAGGTCAGATAAGCAATCGGGGACATCTGCTACATCCCCCGACAACTCCACATCCCGTCACCTTTCGTAGTGGATCGACGCTTTCCAGAAGGACAGGGCGCGGAATCGCAGGTAATGTCTTGCGAGATATTTAGGTCGGTGACTCCAGTATAAAATCATAAGATAAATAGCCTCCATAACGGCCTCCATTTTGGATCAATACGAGAGTGTAACTTCCCCGTGCTCACACCTTTTCCTAGTAATAATCTGGAATCGCATAACTAACTTCGTCCATTTTCGGTCACTACGGACGGATCGTCTTGTACCATGTCAGCAATGAGAGGGCTCATAAACTCGAAGCCAGCCTTCGCCCGCCGACAAATAGATAAGATCGGATCATCTGAAAGTGAACTGAACCTACATCAACGAAATCCTTTCTGAGATTAATTTGGGTAGTCTGTAGGTGTGCCGGGGGAATCAGCGTTCGAGCGTCACACTGGGTTTGAATTGGTGCATAGCGGCCAATTTGTCTCTACTCACTATGTAGGATAAGTACCGCCTCATACTCGAACTTCGCAGGGGCGGGAAGGAGCCTGGTTTTTTTTTCGGCTTGCGGCTGTACCGTGGAGGCTCCCAGGTCGCCCAAACCTCGTGGTGAGTCCCACATCACGCTAGTCTCCCCAAGGCAGACCAAAGATTCGATGGAAGACAATCGTTCCCTCTACATCACGCATGATGCATGATGTTTCGTGAGTCATGATGGTGATGTGGAGGGTTCAAGAGTGCTTTCACATCTTTCTCCGCAGTAAATGAGCGCGTTCTCAAGTTATACACGAGGTGAATATTAAGGGTATGTGCCAGGAGGGTCAAACGTCACATGGTGCTGAACTAAGTGGGAACTGGGTGAGACACTGTTCAGGAAGCTGTCGGGAAGAGTCATCTTTTGGAAGAGAAAGTAGGAACCAAGCCTCCCCGTTGTGCACAGCGTTGTGAATGAATTCTAACAAACTGAATGAGACTGCTGCCTACATGTTGGATATATCTAGTAAGACAAAATCGTAGATAAAGAGCATGGCGTGATTGCACATGGGTCACTGGTTGGGAACTGCAGGTATACGTCTTGCCAGATATTTAAGTCTGTGACTCCAGTGTAAAACCGCAAGATACGTGGCCTCCACAATGGTTTCCTCTTTGCGAGCAACACGGGAACGCAACTTCCCCGTGCTCAAACCATTCCTAATAGTTTCGAATCGCATAACCACCTCGTCCATTTTCGGGCGCTTGGACGGATCTTCTTGTACCATGTCATCGATGAGAGGTCGCATAAATTCGAAACCGTCCTTCGACTGGCCAATACATTAGAGCGAGTTATTCGACATCGAACAGAACATACATCAACGAAATCATTCTTGATTGCGTTCCCGATGTAGAAGACATCAGTCGCAAAGGGGTCACGAGGTTCATTGGAGTTTTGGAACTCGGGAACCTCCTTATCGCCTCCCCATATCGGGACTTCGAGGGGGTGGTCAACGGAATGGTCATATCGACGGGATAGGCCGAAGTCGATAAAGTAGTACTTCACTGGTCGTTCCGTACGGGTGTTGAACCTCGCAAAGCCAGAGAAATCACGTTTCATGATGGGATGAACTGGGTGGAACGCGTCGATGAAGAGCATATTGGCGTCCATCATGATATTCAGGCTCATGCAATCCCTTTGGACAACTTCAGATTGCATAGACAGAGGGTGATTGGGAACATACCGATGGGCAACTCGGTGCCTGTGCATAAATTGCAGACCCTGCCTATTCGTGAAAAATGGATATCAAAGAGTTTTGGGAACTGACCTCAAATAGTTGTCGAAAGCACTCTATCGCCTCCCCTATGGTGTCAAATGGAGGCGATTTGTAGTTACGGAGCAATGGCATAACTATAATAACCTTGTCCTTGTCGTCCGGAACAGAGAGAACATCATAAATAGGAACGCAATGGTTGGCGGGATCCGATCGTAATGGCTCGGACGAGAGAAACTGTCCAATTTCGACTTCGTGCGGGTGAATCGACTTGGATACAATTTTGAAGGTGACATATGCTCCATCTGAAATGCGCGTACCATCTAGAATAGCGGGGCGCTTCATTTTATAATTGAGATGGTCAGATCGCTGTTAGCGCTCAAGGTTACACACCTCAGATGCTCTCGCGTCCTCATATCGAAACCTATCTAGCTTTTTTCCCTGCCAGGATGGAACCCAATCAGGTGCATAACGCGGTCGAAGCAGAAAACCTTGTCCCTTGAGCCATTCGTAATGCTGTGACCACCACGCCTCGTATTCCGCCAAACGACCATTCCTGGGTGTGTGGACTTCGCCGAAGGCTTCAAGTTCACGTTGGGCTATCGCAGCTCTGCGGCTCTCTGCCTCAGCTTCTGCTTTCGCCTTCTTGTTAGAGACCATGGCCAAATTGGCCACCGGGTTGTCTGAGCATGAGGGTCAAGGGGCCAAACATAACTAAATATGGACCCTCATGGACGCCGATTACACCGCCTTGTTTGGAAAACAAGTTCTCATTGTATCTCCGCGAACAATACGTGAGTGGCAGTTACATCCAGCAACTGAACAAAGTTTACATCGATTATGGACATTATTGGGCCCGTGTCTACTTATTTAAGAGCTGGGAAAGAAATCCCATCGCATGTCTTCGTCCAAGAATCACCCAACCATCTTCGTTCACCTTCATCTCGGGCGAGCGTCCGACTATGACCCAACTGTCTTCCCACTGGTGAGGAAGAAGACTGCGTTGAAGGCGGGCGAGCTGTATCTTGAGTATACATTGGATGAGATCATCAAGATAAGGGAGTTCGCGAAGAAACAACCGAATTATCGAACGAGGTATCAAGCTATGAAGCGCCGATACGATGAGTATGCCCTTTTTTTGGCCTGGCACCTAGTGTTGCATCTGATGAAGATCTTACCATCGGAAGGTTGGCAGAAGACAAGCAACAAATTCAAGAACAAAAGAAAACCTTGAACCTATTTAAGGCCCTTGCGCGTGCCCGCCAGAACCGGTTATTCATCGAGTCTAGTTTCCAGTTTAAATGTGAAGTGAAGGTACATGGCTTCCATAACTCCTGCTTAATCTTCCTGTATTGATCAAATTTGCAGAATACTTCAGATATGATGAGACGGCATACAGAATTATCATCGAGTCAATTTTCAGTGGTATCAGACGGTGTAGTAGCGGTCGAAAGTAAGTTTCCGAACTCTCCCTTCAAGGTGGCTTAATAACACACACAGGAGGGGATAGCTCTATGGAACAAAGACAAGTCTCTGGCATTGCAATAAAATGTGACAGAGACCTAGATGACCAGTTGAGGGGTATTATCGAAGAAGCTGCCAGCATCCTGACGCAGCCTGACCCATTCGATGATTCGGCACAGGTGGCCGATGACAGTGTACCACGTAAGTCTCCAGCGGCATGGATGCCCGTCTCTGATGTAAATATTGGGCTTCCACGCCAAAATAGCCATGGACTCTGCTAGTACATCTACTTCATCGGCTGATGCAAGTGCTGGAGCCTCTCGCTCTAACACAAGCTCCAACATTACTAACGTAACCTACATCGAAAACTGTCACATATCGTCCTCATCAGTTTCGGGTGTTGACGTTCGTAGCCCAACCCTCAAGAGATTATCGATCAACGCCGGGAATCACCACAACGATGGTGGTGAGTCTAACGTTTCCCCCTTTGTATCTACCTTCTTGACATCTTCACTCGTAGCCGTGACCCAAAACGCTGGGAGTGCCTCTTTCTCGGAGTCTCCCTGACACACGCACACTCGTTGGATTCACTTTTTGTACTGTATTTCAGAAATACAACGTATTAGTCACACGATTTTGGTCTCCAGACGCCGACGCCGACAAGATCAAGTAAGCAACCCAGCTCCAGGCTGGACATCTGCTACATCCCCCGACAACACCACATCCCCGTGCCATCACCTCTCGTATTGGATCGGTACTTTCCAGAGTTACAGGGCGCGGAACTGCAGGTATATGTCTTACGAGATATTTAAGTCGGTGACTCCAGTATAAGATCATAAGATAAATAGCCTTCGTAACGGCCTCCGTTTTGCGAGCAATACGAGAACGTAGCTTCCCCGTGCTCATACCTTTTCCTAGTAATAGTCTGGAATCGTATAACTAACTGGTCACTTGGACGGATCATGTCAGCAATGAGAGGGCTCATAAACTCGAAGCCAGCCTTCGCCCGCCGACAAATAGATAAGATCGGGTCATCAGAAAGTGAACTGAACCTACATCAACGAAATCCTTTCTGAGATTAATTTGGGTGGTCTGTAGGTGTGCCGGGGGAATCAGCGTTCGAGCGTCATACTGGGTTTGAATTGGTGCATAGCGGCCAATTTGTCTCTACTCACTATGTAGGATAAGTACCGCCTCATACTCGAACTTCGCAGGGGCGGGAAGGAGCCTGGTTTTTTTTTCGGCTTGCGGCTGTACCGTGGAGGCTCCCAGGTCGCCCAAACCTCGTGGTGAGTCCCACATCACGGATGATGTTTCGTGATTCGTGGTGGTGACGTGGAGGGTTCAAGAGCGCTTTCACATATAAGTATCATTCTCCGCAGTAAATGAGCGCGTTCTTATACACGAGGTGAATAAGGGTATGTACCGTGAGGGTCAAACGTCACAGTGGTGCTGAACCAATTGGGAACTGGGCAAGACACAGTTAAAGCTGTCAGGATTCGGGAAGGGTCGGTCTTTTGGTAAAGAAAGTGGGAACCAAGCCTCCCCATTGTGCACAGCGTTGTGAATGAGTTCCAACAGACTGAAAGAAAATTAATGAGGCTGCTGCCGACATGCAGAGTATATCTAGTAAGACAGAATCGTAGACAAAGAGCACGGCGTATTGCACATGGGTCACTAGTTGGGAACTGCAGGTATACGTCTTGCCAGATATTTAAGTCGGTGACTCCAGTGTAAAACCGTAAGATAGGCGGCCTCCGCTACGGTTTCTGTTTTGCCAGTAACACGAGACCGTAACTTCCACGTGCTCAAACCCTTCCTGATAGTTTCGAATCGCATAACCACTTCGTCCATTTTCGGCCGTTTGGACGGATCCTCTTGTACCATGTCACTGATGAGGGGTTGCATAAACTCGAAGCCACCCTTAGACTGGCCAATGGATTAGAGCAAGCTACCTGACACTTAACAGGACATACGTCAACAAAATCCTGTCTGATCGCATTCCCGATATAGAAGACGTCAGTCGCAAACGGGTCACGGGGTTCATTGGAATTTTGGAACTCAGGAACCTCCTTGTCGCCTCCCCATATCGGGACCTCGAGAGGGTGGGCAATGGAATGGTCATATCGACGGGACAAGCCAAAATCGATGAAGTAGTACTTCACAGGCCGTTCTGTACGAGTTTTATACCTCGCATAGCCTGAGAAATCGCGCTTCATAATGGAGTCAACTGGGTGGAACGCGTCGATGAAGAGCGTATTGGCATCCATCATGATATTTAGGCTCATGCAGTCCCTTTCGGTAATGTTAGATTATAATGAAGGGGGCTGGCTGGGAACGTACCGATGGGCAACTCGATGCCTGTGCATAAATTGTAGACCCTGCTCACTCGTGAGGAATGTACACCAAAAAGTTGAGTGAATTGACCTCGAATAGCTGTCGAAAGCACTCTACCGCCTCCCCAATAGTGCCAAACTGCGGCGATGTGTATGCACGAAGCAAAGGCATGACTACAATCACTTTGTCCTTGTCATCCGGAACAGAGAGAACGTCATAAATAGGAGTGCAATGGTTGGCGGGATCCGATCGTAATGGTTCGGACGAGAAAAATCGCCCAATTTCGACTTCGTACGGATGAAGCGACTGGGAAACAATTTTGAGGACAACGTATGCTCCATCTGAAATGCGTGTAGCATCAAGTATACAGGGGAGCTTCGCTCCGCAATTATGATGGATCAGATGATCGTTGTCGGTGTTGAAGGTACCCACCTCAGATCCTCTCGCGTCCTCATACCACAATAAATCCAGCTTTTTTCCCTGCCAGGATGGAACCCAATCAGGTGCATATCGTGACCGAAGCAAGAATCCTTGATCCCTTAGCCATTCGTAATGTTGTGACCACCACGTCTCGTATTCCACCAAACCACCATCCCAGGGTATATGGACTTCGCCAAAGGCTTCTAGTTCACGGTGAGCCCTCGTAGCTCTGCGGATCTCAGCTTCAGCTTTTGCTCTCGCCTTCTTGGTAGAGACCATAGCCAAAGTGGCCACTGGGGGGGGCCCTTGAACCGCAACCACGACCATGGTCGGTTTTCCCACGCTACGACAGCTGGGCAAGGTAGTGCACGAACGATAAAAAGCACACAGCACACCACTGGCCCCCCCTAGAACGATTATTACGAGTCATTAAGTTGACCAAAACACACGAACAATGACAGACTGGCAAGAACAACCACACTCAGCGACCACGTACTCACGAATTTTTCTATCCAATGTAGACATCCTGAACATACCAAAGACCAACCAAAGACGAGCTGAAACATGAACCAATCACACAAGCAACACGATTATTCTGAATGTGACAGTCCACTGTGGTGCTGTCCCCTCTTGCGAGATATTCGCCTCCCTTTTCCCAACCTGAGGTTTTAGTGGGTATAACGCCTACCAGGCGCCCTTCAACGGGTTTACCAGTAGGCTCACGGAGTCCCACATACCCCCGTCCTTGACGGGAAGTGCATAAGAGCATTTTTCCTTGGAACGAAGCCCAACTGGGTTTTCGATCTAGTGTATTATGTAGAGCTTGACTTGTCAGTGGCTACATAATGATATCACTTGTCCAAAAAAACAAAGTGGCCACTGGGTTGTCTGAGCATGAGGGTCATGCAAACATAAATAAATATAAATATGGACCCTCATGGACCCCGATTACACAACGCCTTCCTTTTTTGGAAAAAAAGTTCTTATTGATCCCTGCGAATAGTATGTAAATGGCAGTTACTAACGCTTACCAAGGTGTTTGCCTCCCCGACTTGTTGGCCATCACAAAATGTCACAGAAAGTAACGCATGATCACACCTCAAAATTTGAAGTCCTGCTGGAAGCCTTGCACAATGCACAGTGCAAAGAAATAGTAATGATGTCTATTGAATATGTTGTACTTAGTGGACAGAATCTATTAGTAAATGCCATATAATGGTGCTAGTAATTTGCAGTATCAAATAAGGGATCATTAGGGTGAACATACGACTGTGCACTACTTGATAGGCTGTTTGAATGCTCCTGCTGTGAAATTGTTGTGGCGTCAGAGTTGGGTATTGTTGGGGCAACGACAAATGAGCGGTGCCCATTGGGGGGTAGAGTTGTCCGTAGTAAGTGGTGTGTGGCTGCGACCATGATGACGGCGGAGGTCCACTACCGTTTGGACCTGGTGAATGGAAATGGGAGAACGATTGGACAATTCATACTCCGCTTCGGCATGTGTCGGCAAGTCCATCACAGGCGTGATTCCTCTGCCTGTCACGCTGTTTTTGCTATCTCAACAAATACTCTGTGAATCAACATGGTTCAACTTCGCAGTACCTAAGGATACATATTTCATGACATGTGACCATACAGAAAATTTGTTGTTAGGGAAGAAGTTGTTGTTTTGAAAATCTGGCCAACAAGAAGGGGAGGCAAACACCTTGGTAAGCGTTAGTACTTCCAGCAATTGAACAAAGTTCTCATCGATTATTCCCCGTGCCTACTTAAGAGCTGGTAAGAAAACACAATAGGTATTCCCATTGCATGTCATTGTCTAAGAAGCACCAAACCATCTTCGTTCAACTCCGTCTCGGTCGAGCATCCGACTATAGCCCAACCATCTTCCCGCTCGTGAGCGACAGCACTGCGTTGAAGGCGGGCGAGGTGTATCTTGAGTATACGTTGGATGAAATCATCAAGGTGAGGGATATGGTGAAGCAACGTCCTAATTATCGAATGGAATATAAAGATATGAAACGCCGATATGACCAGTATGATTTTATTTTTGCGCTGGCAGGTAGTGCTGCATCTGAAGGTTTCATCGCTGGCAGATTAGCAGCGACCATGACAAACATTGAAGGACGAGAGAAAACATCGAACCCATTCAAGGCCGTTGCACGTTATCGCCGGAATCGGCTATTTATCAACGCCATCGGCAAGTTCAGTCTGCAAGTGAAGGTAGCTTGCATAACTCCTGCAAAATATTCCCTGCTGATCTGAATTGCAGCGTACTTCGGAGGCGATGAGACGGCATACCCAGTTATCAACGAGTCAAATTTCAGTGGTGTCAGACGGTGTAGTAGCGGTCGAAAGTATGTTTCCAAACTTTCCACTCAAGATGCCTTAATAACACACTCAGGAGGAGATATTTCCACGGAACAAAAAGAAGTCTCTGGCATTGCAATAAAATGTGACAGAGATTTAGATGACAACCTAAGGGCGATTATTGAAGAAGCTGCCAGCATCCTGACGCAGTCTGACCCATTCGATGATTCGGCACAGGTGGCCAATGATGATAGTGCACCAAGTAAGTCGCCAATGACATGGATGTCCGTACTCTGATGTAAATTTTGGGACTGCGCGTCAAAATAGCCATTGACTCTGCTGGTACAGCTACTTCATCTTCTAGTGGAAGTGCTGGAGCCTCTCGCTCTAGCACAAGCTCCAACATCACTAACGTAACCTACATCGAAAACTGTCACATATCGTCCTCATCAGTGTCGGGTGTTGACATTCGTAGCCCAACCCTCAAGAGATTATCGATCAACGCCGGGAATCACCACAACGATGGTGGTGAGTCTAACGTTTCCCCCTTTGTATCTACCTTCTTGACATCTTCACTCGTAGCCGTGACCCAAAACGCTGGGAGTGCCTCTTTCTCGGAGTCTCCCTGACACACGCACACTCGTTGGATTCACTTTTTGTACTGTATTTCAGAAATACAACGTATTAGTCACACGATTTTGGTCTCCAGACGCCGACGCCGACAAGATCAAGTAAGCAACCCAGCTCCAGACTGGACTCCCGATCTTATCCATTTGCCGGGCGAAGGCTGGCTTCGAGTTTATGAGCCCTCTCATTGCTGACATTCCGTCCGTCCACGTGACCGAAAAGCGATTCCAGACTATTCAAACTACATCTGAGGAAGAGACGAAGTTTTGAATTAGATCTGAAGACTACCCGAAAGCACTTATCCTTGTAAGGGGTGGAATCCACTGGAATCCACCAGTTAGTGTATCAGATGTAGGAAAAGGTGTGAGTACGGGGAAGTTATGTTCTCGTATTTCTCGCACACGGAAGCCATTACGGGGGCTGTTTATCTTATGATCTTATACTGGTCTGGAAATACCTGCGCCGATCTGGAAAGCGCCGATCCAATACGAGAGGTGATGGCACTGGGATGTAGCAGATGCCAATCTGATGGCAGTGAACTAAACCGTAGTCATCAACGAAAAGGTGGGGTGCATAGGGGATATTGGGCCGCGGGGCTTATCGGAGTTTTGAAACTCAGGAATTTGCCCCCTCCCATCATATCAGGCCCTCCGAGGGCAAGGGGACAGGGGAAGCCGAAGAGGTAGTACTGCATTGGTCGTTCCCCACAAGTTTTGTACCTCGAAAGGCCAGAATGGTTGCATTTCTTGAGGAGGCAGGGTGGGTGGAACGCATGGATGAAGAGCATGCTGGTATTTATAGGACCCTGCTCACTCGTGAACTGTGTCGAAGGCACTCTACGTCTCCCCGATATTTGATACCGAATGGTGGCTCTGTGTATTAATGCAATAACGACATGCAATCATTTCATCCTGGTCGCCCGGAACAGAGAGAACGCCATAACTAGGAACACCATGATTGGCGGGATCCGATCTTCATGGTTCGAAACCGACCAATTTCGACTTCGTACGGGTGAAGCGACTTGAATATAATGTTGAAGACGACATATGCACCATCTGAAATCCGTGTACAATCAAGAATGATGGAGGGTTTCACTTCGTAAGTCAGTGGGATGATGATCACGTTCATTGTCTGCAAAAGAACATTTGCCCCCCAACCAGGTTCATAACGAGGGCGGAGCAAGCATCCACGTCCTTTGAATCATCCCAAGGTTGCGAACTTCACTGAAGGCTCCAAGATCAAGCTTGGCTATTACGGCTCTGCGGTTCTCAGCTTCGGCCTTTGCTCTCGTCTTATTTGACAGAAATCATGTGGCCACCAGGTTGCTTGAACATGGGGACTTTTATAAGCCAAGGTGCGTATCAACAGGGAATCAATTATGTAGAAGGAACACCTATCTTTCATCGATTATTCGTTCGAGGAAACGAGAGGGGGGTAGATAGCTATGCGCAAGGAGAAGAACTTGTATACCATTTTGACCGAGTTATGGGTGACAGAGTGAAGGGTGTGATAAGATCACATACTCATGCGCCACGACCCTAATAGTCCTCTATAGCACTGGTGGCCACGGTATGCCGTCTTGGATACCCGAGTACTACATACAGCTCATTTACGAAGAGCAAGATTCGAACAAAAGCATCTTCGAATAGCAAACAATCGGTCACGTGATGAGTTGTTTGTATGCAACTTGGGTTTTGTTTCGTGTCTTTCTTTCAAATTCGTTGGGTGCGAGTCACCTGGAGCAGTAGCAATGCGCTCTTTCTTCTATGTGATCTTTCATCCTCTGCAGACCCTCAACTTATGGCTCGAAAACGACCCCAATGCCAGCATATTCGATGTCCTTTATCTTTTGACTGTCTTCTCTGCCTTTGGGATATGGCTAGTATTTGACAGATACCAGAAGGCGCGTAATAACGCCGTACCCTTCAGACACAATCCCCCAGAGGTATTGCTTGGCGTGCATTTTCACTAGTGGTGTCTCTGACACCGATTACCAGGCAGCCGACCCCGAATGGAGGTCCCTACAGATTCACAACGCAAATCTCAGGTCACACCTCACCGAACTCGAGCTATTGCCACACCATTTCATGGGAGAAAGAGACTACATCACGTGTTACGATCCTGCAAACTCGCTGCATATCAGGACGGTCATTGCGGACAATGACCGTGAAATCCGTGCCAAGATAATAAGAGCGCGAGATGCCCAGGAAACCTGGGCACAAACCACCTTTGCTGAACGACGTCGTGTTATGCGAAGCCTTCTCAAGTGGCTCGTTGAGAACCAGCAGGAATGTGCACGAGTCGCGTGCCGTGACACGGGTAAAACGCGTAAGTACCTATTTCATGTAGTATGGATTTCTGGTGCTACTCATTGCTGCACCCGATAGTCCTCGACGCTGCTCTTGGGGAGATTCTGACTACATGCTCAAAACTGGAATGGTTGATCAACCATGGCGAACGCGCTCTGCGGACTGAGACGAGATATTCAAACTTACTCATGAGCTACAAGAAATCCCAGGTCGTCTATGAGCCTAAAGGCGTGGTTTCTGCTATCGTTTCCTGGAACTATCGTAGGCACCCTCCACCAGGTCGTTAATCTCAATCCTCAAACCGTTGTTATAGCTTTGCACAACGCCTGGTCGCCCATCATCGCCGCAATATTTGCTGGAAATGCAATCGTGCTCAAGTGTTCCGAACACGTTGTTTGGTCTACCGACTGGTTCGTGGGCGCTATACATAAGGCTCTCGAAATTTGTGGCCATGATGCCGACATCGTTCAAGTAAGTTTATGAATATCCTTTACGTTGCCTCTGATCGCTGTTTCTAGACGATCTGTTGCTGGCCAGATCAAGCGGAGGCATTGACTAAATCCCCATTGATCAAACACATTACCTTTATTGGTTCCGAAGAAGTTGGTCGCAAGGCAAGTCTGTTTCCAACGGGAGAGGCGTCTTTTCTTAGGTTATCGTAGGTGGCTATGGCTGCAACAGAGCATCTTACTCCGGTTACCCTTGAATTGGGCGGAAAAGACCCCGCCCTTATTCTTCCCGACACAGACCTTCAGAAATGGGCAAGCGTCTGGATGCGTGGAGTTTTGTGAGTTTTTCTGACCTTAGAAGGGCCAGCGCTTATATCTCGTTAGCCAAAACGCCGGCCAAAATTGCATAGGTATCGAGCGCCTGATTGTCCATTCGGAACAATACGACGAACTCTATGAGATTTTGACGGATAGAGCAAAGAAGTTGCGTCTAGGTTCTGTCTTGGCTCCATCTAGAGAAGGTTATATCAACACCGTGGATTGCGGGTGTATGATCACAAACGATCGTTTCGATCTACTTGAGCAGCTCATCTTCGAGGCTCACGAAGCTGGTGCCCAAATGCATGTCGGTGGTAAGCAGTATCGGCACCCTTCATCTCCGGGAAATGCATACTTTTCGTGTACGGTTCTCGGCGACGTGAACCCAAGGTCTCGTATTGCCCAGACGGAGTGTGAGTCGTATTCATGTTCAGTGTGGTTCCTGATTCCCAATGGTTGTGTAGTGTTTGCACCTGTCGCTCTGTTGATCCGTTACGATGATATCGAAGAGGCAATCAAGATAGCAAATGGCACTCGCTATGGTCTTGGTGCTAGTGTGTTCGGACCGCATCAGGATTTGTGCTTAGAGGTCGCACGAGAACTTGAATGTGGCATGGTCTCGATTAACGACTTTGCTGTTTACTATGTAAGGTTTACTGGCACTCTATCAATCCATTACTCACATTTCATTAGCTCAAGTGAGTTGGGATGGCATGGTGCTCCCGCTTTCTCTCGACTCAACTCCTTCATATAGTCAGGACCTTCCATTTGGGGGAACGAAAGCCAGTGGTTACGGTCGCTTTGGTGAGTTTTGTGATGACTTGTTTCTTTTGACGCTTCTCATCGTGTGATACAGGCGGACCTGAGGGCCTGCGTGCCCTCACAAATCCCAAGGCCATTGTCATAGATCGCTGGCCGTCGATAGCGCAGACGAGCATTCCCAAAGTGCTTGACTACCCTGTGCGGTCGTTGGTACGAAGTTGGTAAGTAAACTTGCTATCTCGGCTCGGAGACAGCCAATTGACTTCATTCCTAGGGACTTCGTGAGCGGCCTTATCATGCTTATGTATGCTGATACGTATCGTGCACGGTTCAATGGGCTGGTGCAGCTGACGAGGGCACGGAGATGATCTTGACGAGTAGTAGTATTTAGTGATTGGATAGCTATACCACTTCGATATATTTCACAATTTATTGGACTAGTAATAGCATGCGTGGCAGCCAATTAGAGGTCCGCACAAGTGAACTGGAAGCGAGCAGCTCTACGCGCCGAGCCACTGTCCGAGCACCCACCACCGACCGACAATTTTCCCCTGTCCTCATTCGCGCACGAACTGATTATGCTTTGATATTTTCCTGCTTTTCTCTCTTTGGCATGGCGAGGCAATCCACCAGCCTGCTCTCGCAGGGTGTGCTACCACTCCAACGACTACGCACGTATGCAGACACTTTTTTGCGTTCATTCGGAATGTGCGTGAGCATGCCCTCGTCCCAATTGTTACTGACACCGTTTGTCCACGCTCCAGACATTGTGCGACCCACCAGATCCGACTCATTCTCATTTCTGCTATAGTCATTGCATCTCTGTCGTATCCAGCACTCGCCATTTACTGGTCAACACCATCGTATTCTCGCCTTGTATCAACATCCAACGTTCTTGACTCCTTTCTTGCGGAACATGTCGCTTTCGGAAGCCGTGCCCAGCGTGACCTTCAGCACCTATGGCAGGGTCACCATAACCTCCAATTACGCGAGGATGAGGTTGCACGCGCTCGCTGCGGGTTTGATCGTACACTTCGTGTGGAGCGCATTCTCATCCGCAGCAACACGGCCGAAGAGGCAGGCGCATTGACCTACCAAACGCTCTCGTCGACCCTGCAGCTCGAGCGTCGTATATTGGAACGCGTCAGTTCCCAGGGAATTTCGTGTCTTCATGCGAGCCCGACAGATTGCTTTGTACTCAGTCCTCTTGCATTTTGGAATTACGATGAGGAACGACTTCGTACTGACTTCAATATCTCCGATACCCTCAAACACTACAACGACATCACGGTTGCCGGAATCCCCTTTACCCCACAGATGGTCCTTGCCGGACGCAGCTACGACTGGTCGGGTAATATCAATGCCGCACTCTTCCTTGTCCTGACTTTTGTATTCCCTGAATCCGACTGCTCGAGCAATGCCGGTCATAGCACCTGGCTCCAGATCTTGGCGAACTCAACCCACGAAAGTGTCGATATATTTGCCGAAGCTGTCGAACCAACGCTTATCGCACTTGAGGTGAGCGCCTTTTCGCCGCAGCTTATGACGCGGCTAATAACTACCTATCAGTACGACCACAGCTTGACGCGAATCAATGGCTTTTCTTCAATATCATCCTTTGTCTATCTTGCGTATGGGATATTTTTTGCCTACGTCAGTTGGTCGATGAAGCGCATGAAAGGAGTTCACACCAGGATTGGGTTAACGTTCACTGCTTTGTTCGAAATTGCCGTCAGTACCATCACAAGTCTGAGTGTGTGTGCTTTATTGCGCTTCAAGGTCAACATGGTACCATGGTAAATCCATTCTTGATGGCCCCTCCATCATCTCTCACATTTTGAGCAGGAGCTTACTGCCCATTGCCATTATTTTCGTTGGAGCAGAGAATATGTTCAGCCTTGTATGTCATTTTTTGGTCTGCTGGTTTCTTCGTTGTCACTAGATTCTTCTTTAGGTTGATGCAGTGACGAAGACATCGGTGACTCTTCCTGTCAAGGAACGAGTCGCTGAGGGGTTAAGTCGTGCCGGTGCTTCAAACACGCTAAAGGTCGTCTCATACAACAGCATCCTTGGCATCATTGCATATTTTTCCTCAGGTGCAATACGCCAATTTTGTACTTTTGCAGTTGTAGTGTTGGTAGCGCACTGGTTTCTCGCACATACATTCTTCCTAGCAGTCTTATCAATTGATATTCAAAGACTGGAAGTGAGTTGTCTTCGCCTTTGCAGTGTGAAGGTTGACCTTCTTTCCAGTTGGACGAACTCCTACGCCAAAATCCCGGCCTCACCCCTGCTATTACTGCTCCGCAACGCGATCCTACCCCTTCACCCTTGACGCCATGGTGGCAGCGCACCACTCATCGCACCAAAGATCTTCTCAAAAGTCGAGCGACCACGAATATTAGCTTGTTACTGGTGAGACCTTCGTATTCTCTATCCGAGGAACGGGGGTCTCATTGTATTCTAGCTTTTGGCAACAACTGCTACTCTGTATGTCATGACGCGGTCCAATGTTCGTGAAGGATCCGGTGGTATCGCCCTTTCCCCAGCTGCCTTCTCACTATCCTCCATCAAACCCCAACATGATGATATTAAGGATCCTGCATGGCGAATCTGGAAAGTGCTCAATCCCGAAGAAAACCCCCTAGTCCACTTGCGGATAGAAGTCCCTACTATTGTTGCTTTTCGGCCCGATGTTGATGCTGGACAGACCGCTCGCTATCATATCAGATCATCCTCGCCAATCCTGGACCTCATGTGTTGGCTTCTGAAAGTCCTCATACTTCCTATGATTGTCACTCTAGTTCCTCTCTACGGGCTCCTCCTTTATCTGTTGAAGGATGCGGAGCTGCTGGAAGCTCAGCGTAACCGTGCTGGTGCGGATATCTCACCGTCCAGTGCTACAGACACTCTGGATGGCCGCGTCTCCTTCTCGACGTTACCTCGCGCCTTTGCTACTGATGTGGAACTATTGGCGACGAGCAGCAAGGGCCACGTTCATTTCGCTGTTGGTCTTGAGAACGAGCTCAGCATTTGGTGTTTTAACGAAAAAGAACCACTCTGCATACCCACTAACAACATTTTGCTGCGCACACCGACAACGTCGTCTACTCGATTGACCATTTCCGCCCTCGCGGTAGATAGCGGCGGGGACTTCTTTGCCTTTGGGACATCCACTGGAGTTGTCCATGTCGGCCTCGTCGGTGGCAAAGGCGCCAAATTCTACCAGCCCTTTGTACTTGTCGGCAACAATTCGGAAATCAAGGAGCTCCATTTTGTTACTCAGTCTATTACCCCCACCCAGAGGTCAGGACCAAATTCTCGGCCCACCACTCCCGCCTCCTCAAGGACTCCGGCCCTCGTTGCACTGTATAGAAATGGGGTTGCCGCATTGTGGAAGATTGATCTCATTCCCACTTACATCTTGATTGAACCCAGCAGGTCTTCGAGCTGTGTCGCCTATAGCTATTTCCTTCGCATACGCTCAAGTGATCGCCCTCTCGTAGCATTTTCATTTGAAGATGGTTCCTTAGAAATCACCGAGATCGGTGACACTCAGGAAGCGTCACGCGTGTCCACATGCTTGCGAACTGGAAATCCGTTCGACCGAATTGCCAAGGTGGACGCTTGTCATATCCAGACCAGCAACAGTGACCACATTATCATATGCGTGGCATCAGAAGCAGGGGTTATATCCTTGTGGGACGCGAACTCTTCCGAGTGCTTACTTGTTCTGGAAGAACCACATGTTCCCATTGACCAGTTGCGGCTCGCTAACATTAGGACAGAGATCTGCCACTTCTGCGGCGAACTGCCTTTCGACAGCTTCCTTATCATCTTTTCCGTCGGCCACGCTGTCATTGTCCATAGGGCGTACATGACTTCTCCGACGAGATCCTGTTCGTGTCCTGGGAATGCCCCACGTTTAGCCACTGTCCTTTCCCCCGGCACAGGCCGGCGCTCACGAAGCAGTAGTACGGTCTCTACCAGTTCCCCTCTCACCTCCAGGAGACTTTCCACCGTCAGCGATTCCTCGGCGTCCGACACGAGTTTTCCTGTTTCTGGCCATGGCGTACTGTCGCGCAGAACTTCAGATAAGGAAAGCTTTCGGCGGCCATCAGAAAGTTTTTTCTTGCCGTTATTCTTTGATGAACAAGACGACGGACATCCGCATCGCGTCGGTCCAATGGATTCGACTTTACTCCGCTCCGTCGTGCCCTCAAAGATGACAGTGATCCGAGCAAGTGAGGCAACCTGTGAGCGCGGTGGGTGGGACGTCGTGAACGGAAAAGTAGTTGGGATCAGGCGTATATCCCGCTCACAAAACAAGGCAAAATCGGATCCTTCCCGGCCATCTCTTGCCTGCCAATCGGGCTTAACCGAAGCAGCCCTCGACCGGTGGGAATGCTGGACCTACGAACCCACAGGGGCTTTGCTAAGAGCGTCTACGCTCACCACTCTCTGCTGTGGTATCCACCGCTCATCTTCAGCTACAATACCGTCACACAGTGGCACGAACCTAAAGGTCGCCGATCATCCGCGACTGCCGTTCACTAGAGTCACTGCTTTTCGGATATTTGGTTCAACGGGGATAGCTGGTTTCGGAAATACTGTTGGAATCTTTCATTTCTCGTAAGTAGGCTGCGTATTGCATGCTTCGTTTGATCTTTTAGGTAAGGCGCTTTAGCTACCTGTATCTACTGACTGCTGTCGTCTCGTTTATGTGTTGTGTACTCTAGACATGCTTTTGTAATTGTTGATCTGTTTGCGCTTCACTCGTATCATAGACTCTTGTTCACTTAGCTAGCTGTTTGTTGCGGATGGATGTTGATGTTATTACTGACAGCTAATCGCACTTTGGGGGACAAGGTGTTGATTCGATCATAAAAATATCAGTAAATCTATCCGAATCTGTTGAGTTGCAGACCGGTGGTTGCCAATGCTCGGGCAGCGAAAACTTATCTGGACCCGACCATGGTGAGTTACTGTGAGACTTTGTACATGTGGACGAAGCGAAGGAAGACGATGAACATGAGATGATGCGGACGTGCCAAGAAGCTATCTGGCAAACATCGGTCCTAGTCTGTACCGGGGCTGATCCTGAGTAGACCTGTTTACTGATGACATTTGAAAACCAGTCTCATGGTGAGCAATGCCGATCGGTTGCAACGGTTGCACAAGCAGCTGTTGAAATATATCCTCATCGAATCATGGCCAATATTCTCAGGTAATCCTCGTGAACACTCTGGAATGTTTCCTCAAGTTTCTCTAGCCGCTCTTCCTTCTCCAGCTGCGCCAAGACCTCCTGTAGAGCTGATCAGTGCACGCGCACGACGAATCTCGACCATGCACTCACGAAGTTGAAACGATAGAGCCTCTCCTTTACCTGCAATCGGAACGCTCTGGCTCCCCGCAAGTCTGTTGGGTTAAGATGAAGCAGGATCAGCATTTCCACCAGTCTATGGAATTGTCGCTATTGCAGTAGATTAGCGTATACTTGATGTCTGCAAAAAAGCGAACTCTTACACCGGCGATTTTGAGATCCTTGCGCCACTTCTCAGCCCATGCTTTATCTACGGGTGGACCCATCTTCCCTTTTCCTTTCCCCGAGATGGCTTGCGTCCGGACACGCGACTTCCCCTTGACGACGCGTCCACCATCGTGAGACCCGGTCAGGTTAGAACCACCAAATCCTTCTTGCATGAATTGTTCGTGTGCAAGGAGCATCCGAAGATCGCTTCGATCCCTCAGGTCCTCAAAGGCTTCCGCCGGGTCCTCTACTGTCAGCTCAGATACAGAGAGACGTGAGAGGGTATCGTTGTAAATTGCGGTGTACAGCTCAGCTGCGGGGCGTGTCACAGGGAACCACGGTAAAGTTGAGGCCGATACTTACAGCCATGTCCCTGCCGCTGAAAGGGCGGAAGGATGATAAATTGACTATCTGATCATCAGTTTTCATAGCGCTGAGCTAAAATGCAAGACTTACCTGAGACGTAGCCTGACTTTTTCCGGGAAACAATAAAAGTTATAGAGCGAAGAGTAGCCCATGAAATGATAAGTTGCGGTGCCACTGGTGCGTTTTCGTTTCTGGTACCTGTGCCTTCATCAGCTTTCTGAAAGGCGAGTAGCGTGTGGTAGAAAACCAACAAAACGACAAACTCCCATCCCTCTTCTTCATCATTGATATACGAGCCTGCTTCAATATATAGCAATATAAATAGTTGCATCCGTCTGTGATACTCTCGGAATCCGGGGTCGTCGAAGGTGGCCTGGGTGTACTCTCACCGCGTTGAAGTGATACAGAGAAGTGCGACATACATGGTATACTTCATACTCAACGGGATCTTTGCTTACCGCAGCGCTATTTGACGTTGGCACGTTCGGTAGAGGGCGGGTGTATGAATGGATAAGCTTCCCTATAGGCTTAAACGAGACCGCGTCCTCCTCGACTCTTGCAGCAAAAGCGGCTTCATCAGTTTCATACCCTACAGGAAACTGTTCTAAGCGGGAAATCAGTGGAGTAAGAAAAAGGACTCACCCGAAGGTATATATTCGTTCAGGATGCCTTCGACATTGTCCACTGTTGACGATGCATCTAATTTCTTGGCATAACGCACAGAAAGGAAGTAGGCGAGTGAACCCGAGGCAAACCGCAGCTAAAGGAGGTCAAATACGACACGCAGGGATGAATGGGTCCTGAACGCTTACGTCGATGACGAGGTCCTGGTAGCCATAAATCTTTTCGTCCTCGCCGTATATCTGATGAAATAAAGGGTTCACTTCAGTGCTTATGACAAGCTGTGATACATTCTTACTGGGTAGGTGAATGTTGGGTGAAATTCCTCGTATGACTCGTCGTCGTGGAGTACCTTTTTATCTTCTTTTGCACGTACTGTATGCCACGGGAGAAAGTACGCTCGTCAGAGACTATGAATTCTGCTTTGGCGCCCAAAGCCTTACCCAAAGAAAGGGTCAATGCTTCATTGGAGTTAGTTGTCCAGTCCCCAGCAGCCATTGAAATCAATAGTTTTTGCGTTTGGACCTGAGAGGCGTGACCACGGAGAACTATGGGAGTAAACTCTGACCTATGGGCGCGTTGTGTAGTCATACAAGTAGTGTCTCCGCGCGTCTGTCTCTCAGCCTAACTAACGATGAGTGCACGCGAACCAACAGCAGTTCCCCCTGTCCTACTTCCTGAGATCCTCGAGTTCTCTCCTCAGCTTCTCCTGGACGACATCATCAACTTCGCAAACGAAGCCATCACCAACGCCGTAGACGGTCTCGAGGAGTTTCTGTTTCGCTGGGCAGCTGATCGCGAGCAGCGGGTGCATGAAGACTGGGACAGCACCCAGGAAGTGGAGCAGGGCCTCGTCGCATTTCAGACACTCCTGGAGTATCACACAGATATCGCGTTCGACTTCTTCGAGACATGGTCTTTGCGCAACATCTTTGCCATTCCGGCTGATCTTCCCCTCGTCGTACCGCATCAGGAGGACCTTGTGTTAAATCATCCTGCTGAGTTGGAGACAGATCTCATGGCAGAAATCAAGGATTTGCGGAAGAAGATAGATGCTGTGAGGACGTTTGTTGGAGATAATTCGTGCTCTCAACGACTCATCATAGCAACGCCGCCTGAAACGCGTCTTTTCACGGTCAACGAGGATATCTGCGGCCAGGGCGCGAAAGCGCGAAAAGATACTATCTCAATTGTCATTTCTCCAGGATCCCCGAGTACGCGACCTCGGCCAGTTCGCCGACCAGGTTGAATACATGTTCACACTCGTGTCATCTCTTACACCCCTTACTCCCGAGGCCACTGCAGCTTTAACACAAATTCCCCTTGCTGACCCTGGAAAGAGACCTTGGGAGATCAGCAAAGTGGGATACTCAGACTGGGCAGTGAAACAACTGTTGGCCAAAGTTAAACTGCAAAGCCCAGACATGGCTGACTCTGCTATCGGGGCTTTGGTCAGCCTCACAGCTGCTGTCGGAAGATGTCAAGACTTAAAAAGCGTTGCAAATCTGAATGCAGCGGAGTCGTCGCATGGATCCCAAGAAGGTAGTCCCAAAGAAGATGGGATGAGCTCATAGCATTGTAAGCTAGGGCTCCTTGTCCAAACGTCATTCTAACAAACCCAAGCATGACTAGATGTGTTTTGATGGAGAAGTAACGTTATATGCTTCTTCCATTCTATGTCATGTCCGCTGCCAGGTGCTGGGGTGGCAACACCCTGTACTTCTAGGTGAATAATTTGAAGAACAGTTGTTCGGAAGAGAACAAGGAGAAGTTGCTATACGTGTATGAGTGATTAATAAGATTTACTGAAGGTGCCAGAAGTGAGACCTTGATACGACGACGCCATTACCGAGGTTCGATAGGCACTCGGGTGAGCAACGTGTTGTCATGGTTGGCGAGATCTAAAATTGAGGTGAGACGGATATATGAACGATCTAATTCGGGAGCAACTCGATGGAAACCTGATATCTGGTCTGCAAAGTTTGTTAGAGCACGGACGACACTAATTATCCAGACTGCACGGGCCATTTCCCTGCTCGACTTATATATCAGCTCAAAGTTAGGTCGTCAAATTATGACTGAGTCTGAAGAATAAATGAGTTGCGAACAAAGTAGTGCTGCGGTAGTTCATAAATATCTACCTTCAGTGCAGAGGAGGCTCGGCCAAGAACATAGGCGCGAGATGTAGTTGGATACATTCTGTTCACCCGCAAGCAAAGGACAATCGACTCAAGGGCAATGTGATGCATGCGTGTCACATGGACTCGGGATTGAGAGAGGATTGCGCACTTTTCGGCGACTAGATTACACTCACACCCGAAGCCTAGTGGGGTAAAGGGGCGAGAGATGCAGTGCCAAGCAAACCTGAGGAATTAAATTCAACTTGCCAGAGCCAGGAGATGCAGAACTGCAACGACTGGTCCTCATCCGGGCATGAAACATAATCCAATGCACTGGTGCCCAGGGTTCGGTTTTCATAATCCTGGAAAACTCTGGTGGCCATCCAAGTATGTATAATGCGAGCGCTCCCGCTGACTTAATTAATTGGGTGGCAGGCAAACTTTACTTCCGGTGTTTTTGTTGTGTTCAATATCGACAAATTATCCCCATTATCCCCCATTCGGACGATTGGTAAACCGCCTTGGGTTCTTTTATCAGTTTGGAAATCATTGCAGGTCAAGTAGACGACACTGACAGAATGTTTCCGATGGAAAGGCGGCTTTGTAGGGCGAATTATGTCTAGCAAGGCCAATCACCATCTCGAGTATTGCAACGTGTATCTGTTTCCTGAGTTCCGGTGGGGTCACTGTAAATCGGATTCATCGGACGACCAAGAACCGGACACTCAAGGACCAGCTAGTGTGGACCCCGATACCTGCGGTGTATGTAAGTTGTGTCAGCGCCCTAAGACTAGAAGTTGTCGAAACACGGCAGACTTATGAAAACCCCTCCAGAGTGGAGTGCGGTTGGCAGCACCGTCATTAAGATATTTCCAATATCATAATCATGGTTTGACAACGAACGTTCATTCACCTGCATTTTACCAATGCCCGCGCACTCACTCATGGGAGCATATTTGAAGTCTGTTGACACGCATCGCTTCGGTCCGATGTATTTTTCCACCGTTGCGTTTACAACACGATATGAAAGCCAACTCGTCCGGTACTCTTGCCATTGTTGCTGGTTCACTAGATTCTGCGTCTATGAAGGGGCGAAGAATAACGCCGAGTAAACACTTACAGGGGAGGAACGAATGGCCCAGGAGTATCAGTGTGGAGCGCGGCGGTGCATAATGCCCAAACCGTAAGACACGCCAAGTCTCAGCATCCCATCAAAAAGGGCGCATTACTGAATCATCAAATTTTCATTCCCTGACAGAGCAAACTTAGCTACCGCGTGTGGTGGTCATTATCCTTGATGCCAAGTCGCCGTCGCAGTGGGAGCATTAGATAGTTGAGTTCAAGGGTATTACTCGGTGTTCTTTTCAAGTGACCGGTAATCACTGGAGTACCAGCACTGGACCACACCCCTGCCCAGCCTACTTTGCGGTAATCTGTGCCTCGTGCCGCACGATAAGACCCAAATTATCAGGCTTCTGGCGGCAGCCTGGAACATCAAGGGATCAATGCGTAGTATACCAGAACAAACATTCAACCTAAGCTCGGGACTCACCGGGTGTCAGCATTGATAATAGGCTTGAACGGTAACCCAGGAGGCTGTTCTCCAGGGAATCATCGGGACATTTCGCATCTAGTCGATAATACATCAGACTTGAGAAAGAAAAAAAGCCCATATCAACGGAAGTATACGACATATTGTATGTCTCATCAAGGACTCGTGGGACAGGCACCCAACTCGTGGGATTGTTATTTGCCAAGCTGGGCGACCAATGTCCACCACTCTCCTACCTATCCTGATCTGCGTATGACGCACCATGGAAAGCTTACCGCATACGAGAAGGCTATGGTCAGCAGGAAGTCGTGCTGAATAAGAAACTTGCGGATACTCACCCATCATTTGATTAGTGCATGGACCAAAAATGCCAAGTAATAGTATGCTAGACAGGTCCCACCAGGTCCCACCTTGTCTCCGCATAGGTGACAGCTGAATGATAACACACCAAAGGAGTTGAAGAGAGTTTGCAGCATATCCCCCTTTGAAGCGCCAAGACAAATCACATAACTTATGGATACGCCCGAACGGTCCCGAAAAGGAAACAACCCCCCGGTGCCTATGATTTGTTCTATTGAGGGAGTCAGATGTGGCGAGTCCAGCATATCGAGCAAGCTCAAAATAGTCACGGGAAGATAGTCTTCGAGATGTGGATAGGATAAGGAAGCGTGTGCAGTGACCGGTGGAGGAAACCCCCGGCCGCAACGCAAATGATGCATGAATCTGTTGGATAGGTCCAATCAGTCACGAGTGGATACGTCGGGGAGTAACAAAGATCCACAACAAACCTGATAAGTCCAGTCGGAGGCAGTGAGATTTTCGTCATGGTGGCGGCGCTGGGAACGCAACCAAGCACTACCCAAGCCCCAACTGTCCTCACGCGGATCATGGATCCAGCAAATAGCTAGACATGTGTGCGCATATTCGTCAAACGCTTGGCATCACGTATTGACCTGTGTATGAATGAAGGGTCAGGTTCAAATATGGATACGTAAGTGGGGAGTGGTGGGGACCGCCGTGGTGGTACAGCCTGTATGTACATACCTGCATCGTCGGGCCGAATATAAATGCGGTCATCACAAAAAGTGCATGACCGAAATCGTAATATAAGCGCTGATCGTCTGTTGGACAGGTCAAGAGTGAATTTGGACTATACTGACTGGGAGCGTTCCCCTAATACCTGTAACGTCTGCTTGTCAGTATCCAATATGAACCCGGAGACTCGAATACCTATTGCCATGATTATAATCAATACATGATTAAGCACGAATCCAACAAACTCTTACTCCCCCCTTCAGTTGCCGAACTTCGTGTTATCATCCCCTTTCCTCCGCTGGCAAAACGCGATCCGGGTCATCCCGGTAAGTTCTATAAGCCTAGAGGTCGGCAGGAAGTCTGGACCGAGACGGAAAGACACGCACTGGTCTTTTTGGAGTATCATGAATAGCTTCCATAGACACATGAGTCCATCAATGGATAGGGCCAATAATACGGCGTTTACTAGTGACAGTCGATTGCAGCCTAGCCTGTACACACTGCAAACCTGCAGTTTGAATGGCCACCGTCGCCGAAATGTCAGACTGCGAGCTCCCGAGATCCATCACCAGAGTTCCGAAAGGAGACCTGGCACTATACGTGGCGTAAATGCATTCCAAGGAAATCCCAAGAAGAGAAAACGAAATAGGCTATTACTGATCAGCTGCCGTGTATCAGAAAACCATAAGAGGGAGTCACTTAGGTTACGCGTTATGGGTCACAACAAGTTGAAAGGGGACCACGGACACTGGTTCTTTTCAGGCCAGGGGGGCAACACAGTGGTGGGTCCTGTTTCCATGAATGTCTATCGTCCTTACTTCTTCTGTCAAAGGAAGATATCGAGAGTGGGGTGTTTTCTTTTGGTTTAATGTCATAAGAACTCTGGATTGGACACGCGGATACACTATCGCGGTCACATCCATCACTATGCCGCTACATCCTCCTTTAAAGACACTGCGACACGCTTCGATCAAGATATCCCCTCGTTCAAGGTGTTTTCATGATGTCGCTCTCGACTGGATGCTCCATTACTTGTACTGAAGCGGCGGGTCTGTTATCCCTTCTGAGATAGAGGTAGGCAAATTATGAACATATATACCATGTATGTTGACGAACACACGATAGAACGTGCAGCCATTAATGGTTCCCCGAGTCAAGACGAGGCTGTATCAGGGAAGTCATCACTGCAACCGTTGCTTCTAGGAACACTAGCCGGAGCCAGCTATCAGTCATTTTGTTTTGATCAGACTGCGGAAAGCCATCGCTCGTTGCTCGGTCGGCTACAACCTTGACACGTATTTTAAAATCCTTGCTGTACGTGTTTACTCATGGAACTTTCTGATCTGACCAACAGACGCATGAAATCCATTGAGCTATAAGTTATAAATATCACTGCGAGCGGTGACCTGGTGAATAAGTATACTTGACTATACGGTATGTACTGGTATGGAACTGATGAGCCTATTACTTGCACATATACATATCTGGCACGGTGAGCACCACGTCCTTGTAGCCATCTTTGGCCCCTCTGCTCGCTAGCACTGACACTGATTAAAACAATCACGGCATGGAGATACAAAGTTCAAGTACATAGCACTCACGTTTCCCTTTAGAAGTTCCAATTTCCGGATCTCGGGCTTCCCTCCCCGCAGCTAGTGGGGTCATGCACATTATGGTTATGGCGAGTGCCCGTCGTCCCACTGTGCCCGCAGCTAGTAGTCGTCCTAACTTAAGTGCACCACGCTAATTAAACAAGCAAGCTGATGAGCCCGTGTAACACGGGGCTGGCAATGAAGCCTGGCATCGCGCACTCCCATGTCCTATAAATACTCCACTTCTCTCCGATTTCCTTCGAGTGGAGGGTATTTATAGGACAACGTAAGAGGTGCTTCGTTGATCGCGACGCATTGCGTCGGCCGAGTACTAGTGAACTTACGTAGCCAGACCGTTATCGACCCTGCGCCATCGAGCATTCGCCACTCAGCTAATCTCACCCTCAAGCTCCAAGTGTTATCGGTGCGCAGCAATTTTTTGTTTTGTTTTATCAAGCAATCACTACATAGTTCTGTGGCGTTTCTCACTGTGGTGGGAGTGATTACTCGCACGAACGCAATGGAGTGGCATAAAGTCTAACCGACTATGTACACGACCAAGGTTTTCGCATCCACCCATCGACACAGCGAGCCTCGAATGCCTATCACGGTTAAACCTGAACTTTCTTGCACGCTGAGATACTACATACTATGTACAGAATGGGGCGCCTAGGCCCATGAGTTCATGAGAGTACTTATCCTATCCAATTACACTGAGACGGTAGTGTTGAGTGTTTTTTATGTAGTCATCCTTATCAACGATTTACAAAGGCTGATTTGAATGTGTGTGCCATGCGCTGACCAAGCTATATGATTCTGGACGGTCTCTATTCACCTCCGCAGTCTTCATTTCGATCAGACGGTAGGTCAAGGGAGGAAAACGAGGGTGCCAGTGCCCATGCCTATCAGCTACTAGTAGTAGCTCGACTTTACAACATGCATACGTACATACAGCAGCCGCGGGACCAATGACACCCTACAAACACACCCCCAGGCGAATCCGACAAAGCTTGAAAGTTTGACATCAGAACTGTCATGCTTTGGGTTGGACATATGTATTGCACTCTATTTTCCCCACTTGACAAAAAGTGTTTTAAAACCTGCTATTTCAAGCAAAGCTCGATACGGTCTTGAAATACACTATACTCACTTGTATCGGTTATGTATTACATCCGGGTGCTGTGTGGCGTAGCGCACGCAGAGAGCTCGTGTTCACCTCGTTGCGCCAATATATTTGGGACTTCTATCATAGGGGGGGATTCCATCAATTCAGATCACGGTGACGTAAAGAATCACCGGCATGTGGTCATCGAAGGTCCTAGCAGTGATGAAGAACGTGCCCGTTGAATGTTGCTTCGGGCCATTTCCCGCGGCGATCGGAATTACTAGTGCTCGAAGTCGATGAAGTTCACCGGTCCACCCTCTGGCAAATATGTCGGTCTGTGCGAACAAAAAAAAACTACTCCTTCTCCGTCGGATCTCGGATGCGCGAAGCGGTATGGGTGGCTCGAGTTGATGAGGAGTGCGCATGTCTTCCAGGGTGTATGTGGAGATCATTTTGAGCCCGATCGATGTTCGTCATAGGACCAAAACACCGCGTATCACAGCGAAAAAAAACCACCGCCACCGCCACCACCGAGTCGATTTCGAAATTCTTGCACGCTAGAACTGTACCCTGCTGTACCGTTCGTGAAAGGACGTACGTCCTTTATGTACGTGGATACCGTTGACTACTCGTGCCAACGCCATGATGCACGGCCAACACACCATTTTGTGAAGACTGATCGGAGGACACCCCTGCTTAGCATCATGATGTGCAGTAAGTGTGCACAGTGGAAGACAGCCTACACAGGCAACCGGCATTATTACACGTGGCAACCTGAGGGACCGAAATGCATGTACGTACATATGCAAATGACACCGTGGTCTACTGCGTCGGTATGGGCGTAGGGTAGCGCCGCGAGCTCCTATCCTGAACGCCAATACACACAGGGATCAAACATATATGATCGGGCCCGACACAGAAAACGAGGAGGGTTCAATAAGTGCCAATAGGCTAAGAGATGGGCCCATGGAATATGAATGCTTGGCTAATGGAAGACCTCTCCCCAAAGAAGGCACAATGGCGATCATGCCAAGCCATTCGACTAAATGCAGTTTCAAAAGTTCCTGCTACCCTAAGCCTCTTGGAACTATGCAGGTATGCATTCGCCACGTGGGGGCTCGTTTGCGGAAGCGCGTGTGTCGATCAACTTGGTACTTTGCAATACCAGTTTCTTTACGTCGAATGTTTGAATGCAAAGTTTCGGAGAGTTTTGTCGCAGTGCCGGATTGACTGAACTGGAATATATTTGTGACAAAGATCGATGATAACACCGGGGCACGGAACCCGCCCGGACGTAGTACCTCGAAATATTGCGAAAGATGCCGATGAGGTATGTATCGGGCCAATAGATCCTGGCCATGCCATCGTATCAGGAACGGAAGGGATTGCCATGTAATCCAGACTATGTTTGCTATTCAGTGCAGACACATATATCAAAGCACGCATCATCACCCACTAATCGGACACAATACTTCAACATGGGTCTAGATTGTCGCAGAACATATCTTGTGGCATGTCGTTCAAAACCTTGTGGTGTGCCTGCAAAATATGGGGAAACCCGATGAAGATATTTGTTCGCAGATACGCTGTGGTAGAGAGCTCAGAGCTGCCAGCAAGATGCCCTGCAGGACCATTTGATCTTCAACGACACACGTGTCGCTGGATAAACATGACCCCGGATGCTCCCGGACAGTTGCAGGGACATGCTAACTGAGCTCGACACGCAGCCCTGGTAAGGGCATCAGCGACAGGCTTAGCATGAGCATCCCCCCAACACCCCGTACTCACCTATGTACCTGGTCTCTACGATGTCAAAGGGTCAACGTAAACGGACGCGACGCGCATTCACGACCAGAGAGGAGTCCGAGGGGAGGTGGATGTTCGCTATCGAGACATGAAAATAATATATAGCCAGCTCACGAATTGATGAGTGAGGACACACCCACCCTTCGTCCGAATTTCGTTGCAAACATAACAAACAAACAACTCGCTTCACCATTCAGCCGAAACCAACAGGCAGCTCAAATTCTGCGTTGACAGATATCATATCCCCACCAATGATACGTCGCTGAGTTGTCTGGCTCGTTGGATCAAATAGCAATTCGACAACAGCTCAAGTGCCACCAAGTCTGTTGCCAAATCCACCGACCGTCGACTGGTACGTGGCACGCGCGAGAGCTACCGTGCAGTTCTCGTCCGAATAATATTACTGCTCGGAAGGTCACGCAGTGTATTACAGAATCGCTCGCTGAGCGCTCCTCGGGAAAACCGATGGTGCGCAAACAGCTTTCTCGTGATTTGGAACGTGAGTCTGACTAATGAACGTCGCTCGTAGAAGATGCTAGGGTCATAGCAGCATACCTACGGAAGGGCTGAGCTTGGGTGGCCTTGTACGACGATACGTCATGGACTCCTTCCCGCTGTCGTACCGTTGATCCCGAATGGTGCGGTAGTAGTTCGGACGCGATGGTTTCACAATCCACTGTGTCCTGCTGTCCAAGTGCTGTCAATACTGGATCACATCACATCGTGATGGCGAGGCTGTGTGTTACTAGGTTCAACGATACGCCCCCCATGTCGTATCGCGTCGGGGATCGCGGACAGCAAGGAGTAGATATGATCCAGAGGTGCCAGGCATGGCGGGCTAAACCAGGTACAATACGACTGGGAGCCATGACGATGGATGATGTACGCCCCGAATCGCCTGAACTGAATTGAGAAGCAGCACGAGTTCTTGCGCGATATTCCAACGGCCTCCGCTGCGTGGCGAACACATCGAATTAGAACGGATTTAATCACCAGCTTCACGCGTTCCCCTCCCCCGCGTGTTTTGCGGGGACGGCATCTTCAAGTGCTTATTTTAATCCGCTGTCGTATGCGCAAATTATCCTCCACTTCGATCACCTGACCCTCGAGGAACTTCCGTCAAGGGTTGTGCGCAATATATATCTCGTGACAGCTTCTTTGCGTGGAGTCGGTGGGAAAACCGTTTAAAGCGAGGTATACCAGAACGTAGGTTCGACATGGACTGGTTTGGCAAGAAGAAAGGATAATGGGCGGCCGGTGGTGGTCCTACGACTTTAAATATCCTGAGGTTTTTGCCGTATTCTCTGGGCTTCTCTCCCTCTTTGCCTGCACGCAAATGAATCACGTACGCCACGGGCAATGAGCGTCCCGGTACCCTTGTTGTCGTCGGGGGATTGCACCCCTGTCGGGTCTGTTACAGAGCCCTTTCCGTGGCAGGGAAAAACAGCAATACATTCGACTTATCATTCCCGAACGTCACGGGCACAGAGGCGGAGAACACTACACGGCAGCAATTCCTTCGCCATCGGTATTTGGTCGCCGTTGTTTATGCACTCGTTGCATCAAGCTTCCTCTGCAGATGATGCTCAATTTTGTACAGTTCGAAGTGTGCATTGTGGTGCAGTTCTTCATTCCTCATTTGGAGATCAGAGTGTATGTCCCAGCTGATTTGTGATCAGTGTCGTATTTGAGTGCCATGACATGTTCTGCCGCCTTTTGACGTTGTTTCCGCGCCCATCAATCTCCCTGTGGTGGTGTAAGAGACCATATTCGGACCGAAAACAAAGTGCCATTGCACTTATCCGATTGGGGGATGACCCGTATGCGAAGATGATGACTGTCGCGAGTTATGGGACTGATATCTATCTATGCGAACTGACATCATGTCCTATTTGGCATTTGCCGGTGCTTTCCCTGATGGCCTGATAATGCCGTCATGACTCATGGACGAACATTCTCTTTTCTGTGCTGCGGTCGGTGCCCGAGTCGGTCCAGTTATAAGCGATATGTGGTATTTATAGGTCGCAGCTAAGATGGTGGCTCGATAGCGCTCATATGTTTTGGTGTAGTCTTTATCCATCAGACCGTGTTTTGCTTCCGTGGATGCAGGCAGCGTAGGGGGTGGCATTGGTCGTCTGCACTGCTGTCATCCATATTACTGGCATTAATTGTTATTACTGTGGTACTTCCGAGGAGTTGCCAGGCCGACAGTGCTTGCGCACGTTCGGAGAAAAAAAAAAAGAGGGCGGAAGCAGACAGTTCGACAGTTTGGATGCCTCGGAGCTCGGAGACGTTGTGTTGAGGATTTACGATGACGATAATACGGGCGTGAGAGACGACCCCTGCCACGCCAGAGGATTCCAGGGGAGCAGAGCGACGCAGAGGATGGCGGGGATGCTTGGCATGATCCGCATTGGGTGGTTCGGAGGAGAGGTCACGTGACCGCATCTGAGATCCAAATCTCGATCGGAACCACAGCCTGCGGACCCCGGACAGCATTACATAACCAGGTTGAAGGAATATTTTTCCTCGCAAGGGAATTATTTAAAGTAGTGCGCCGTCGAGTCTTGCTCCTCTTGCAACGCGATGGCTGTCGTTCTCTCCTCTCCAACGTCGATTCTCCTCTGCCCGTCGCGGGGGCCGTTCCTCACCGTCCCGCACTGCTCTGCTCTGTCCTCATCAGCGACATCCTCGTCGTCGGCCTCGTCTTCGTCCGACCACCATCGCCCGTCCTCGTCTCGCAGGATCCGCTTCGCACCCCTCCCCGAACCACGACACGACGACGGGGACGACCACTGCCACGTCAACGAGCCCGACGATGCACCCTGCTCGGAGGAGTCCCACCCAGATGTCCCCCAGGATGCCTCCGACAGCGACCAATCCGACGACCTCGTCATGGCCACCAAACACACCATCATCGACGTCTATCCACCCCCACCCCCCGTCGACCCCGTCCCCGCCCCAGTGTCGCCCCCCTCCGTGCCCCCCGTCTCCCGCGCGAGCAGACTCCTGCGCTCGCTGCCCTTCTTCCGCCGGTCCCCACATGCTCCTCCCTCCCCCGCTTCCCATCCACGTGATGCATCCGCTCCACGACCCCCTTCGTCCTCGGGTTTGCCCGCTCCCGTTCCCAGCACCCGCAGACCGCTGCACATCTCCACCGATGTCCGCGGCTCGCTCCCCTTCTTCCGGCGCTCTGGCCACCCCCCCCGCGGGCGCTCGCCGCCGCCTCCTCCTTCCCCCACCTCGTCCACCTCCCCCCCGTCGACCTTCTACCGCACAACCTCGCGTGCATCCGTGCAGTCCTGCCCACCCGCAGAGAACAAGGACGAACCAAAGCACGACCGTCGTGCATCCTCCATCTTGCCCGGCGCAGGTGGCGGAAGACACAGCTCCTCCACAAAGATGATCTCGTCCCCACTCGCACGTCCGTCCACTGCCCCGTCGTCGCCATACGGTAACTCTGCAGCGGCCCGCAAGGCAGGTGGAAGGCGGATGCACGTCCAGTTGTTGAATGGCAGGGTGTATGGCGCAAAGAGACCCCAAGGTGTGTGTTTTCTCCTCTGCATGTCATTTCACCCACCTCATTTCTTTTTTCACAACAGCCCCAGCCAACCCGTTCGATTCCGCAAGGGAGGAACCCGAGTTCGTGGAGTGGGGCTATGGCGGCATGGGCTCGGTGACAGCTAGCAGAGATGTCTGTAGCGCAGTGTGGAAGAGCTTGCACAGCAACAGCGGTATGTACACCATATATTCACTTGACCTGCCCTACTCAAATCTTCACAGCGTCACCCATTTCACCTACGAATACCGCCGCAGCAGCAGTACTGGATGGTTCAAAAGGGCGAAAACGCATGTCCCAGACTGCTCCCGAGTGCGGAATGGGCCACGTCGGCGTCGGTGGTGGCGACGAGGACGACGGCAGCGGGCTTGCCTGGGTCAAGAGGCGCCGCGAAGCAAAAGAGCGGGAGGCACGAGAAAAGGCCGAGCGCGAGGCGAGGGAGAGAGAGGCCCTCGAGGGCGAGAAAGAGCCCAGAAGAAGCGCCGAGAGCGTGAATACTTCGATGCGGTCCACATCTGCCTCATCAGGCACCACTGCCACAACCCTGATGACCGGTGCTGGGACGTCCCCAGTGACCAGCACCAGGACATCCGTCACAGACCTTTCCTCGTCCGCTGAGACGAAGCCAGTCCAACAGGACCCCCACGATATAACTCCGAGGGCCAGCGAGTATCACCACCGCGTCCTCACCACCCTGCTCAACCCGCTCCACAATCAGAAGGGTGACGTCCCAAGTCCTATCGAGAGCGACCAGGTTTCGCCCTCCACTTCTGGCTCTCAGGACGATGACGAAGAAGAAGAGGAGTTGGTGAGCGGTTTCGACGTCTCTCTTGCCACTCTCGATACTGACAACGATGACCACAGGATAAGCACAGAAAGACATCCATCGGCGCACGTATCGAGAAAGTCAGCAGGCACCATGGTGTTGGAGGGGGTGGGGGTGGGGGCAGCGACCCGTAAGCCCCCTTGGGTCAGTCCTGCGACGCTGACCTAGTCGGGATGGGCTATTCTGGCCCTCTCCGTCCGTCACTCTACCGTCGCGGATACGACCTCCTCTCGATGGGTCGATACCCATCGAATCGTAGCGCGATCCATCGCCAGCGCGTACTTGGTCAATATGCGTACGCCTGCACATGATCTTTGCGGTTCATCGCGTCCCTCACCATTGTCGTCATTTTTCGTCTTTGTTGTACTTTCAGGCATGATGGATACTCCCGCGCATGACAAATGCCGCTCTTCGTCAATTTCATTGATTGTATCCGTAGGTGTTACTCTGACTTAGAATCCCCTCCCTCCAACGCTCTCTCTCTACGCCTCGTTCCTGAGAACGACTCAGGCCCTCGTGCGCACCCTTACTTTTACCCATCGATCCCAGATGCCCTCGATTCCTCTCTCCTTTACCCCCCAGCTCCATCATATCATACTTATACTTTTTATTCCCAATCTTTCTCCACGCCCATCTCCATCACATGCATGCATTGCCCAATGCTCTTTTTACATATACCTTACACACCACACTCCTTACTCAAGTATTCATTCTCCCCCAGCCAGCCAGCGCCTATATATACTCTACCGCCCTCCCGCCCCCCGGGTGCATATACTCTAGTCCGTCCGCTACCGCTACCCTCCCATACCCTACTACGCGCCACCGGCCGCGCCATATCCCATTCGCTGGCACCTACTACTAGTATTACACCTACCCACGCACGCACGCACGCATTGTATCGTCTTGCCCGGCCCGTCCATATCCGTTCTTGGTGTACGCGACAAACGTGTGTCGGAGGAACGTGGGAGAAGAAAGAAAGTAACCGCAGGGGCGCAGGGTTGGAAAGTTGTCATTTTTTTTTTTTTCACTGAATATTGGCCGAGTGCTCTGGACTCCGAGAGAGATCGCAAGTTCTCACTCGAGTCGGAATTGGACGTGTTCATTTGTTTCATTTGCTCTCTCGCATTGTGGGGTTTTTTTTCCCTCTCACCCGGTGTATACATGGACTCAGATCTCAACTCTCTCTCACATCACGCATATGTACATAGCATAGTTTTGTTTTACCTCGCACGTTTCGAGTTGTACGAGTTACGTTGTGGTCATGTTCATACCCTCTGGCATCAATTACTCCGCGGTATAAGAGATGATGTTCCTGTTCAAAGCTATGACACTGAGGCCGACTTGTCAATGTCAGGCAGGGGGTTAGAAGTGACTCACGTGAATGTAGAGATAGCGGCGTGCAGCACCCCTATCACATGCGAGGCGCCCCGGGGGCGGACAAGGAAGATGATTGACAGATGCGGCCTGAGGGATAAAAGCCGTTCAATAGCGTCTTCCCCCCGCAGTTACAGTAGCAGCCACTCCCCTAAATTCTCGACGAAAGTTCGACGTTTGGGCAATGCGCGCGATACCTTGGCTTCTCGAAGTTCCCGTGAGGCAGTGAGGAGTGGCTTGCGTGGGTTTTGCGTGCGTCCGAGCCGCGGCGTTGTGTTAGTACATAGTGGAGCATGACCCCATATCTTATAAGTTATGGCTGTGATTAGATATGGCTTGGAGTTAGAGGGCGTGGCAAAATAATAATAATCAATGACACCCACTTTCGCCATTTTCCTCCGTCGAATCCGCAGCCACCCCTTCATTGATCTGTCGCACCCGGGTTGAAGTGAACGCTTCTCGGGATCCAAATGCCCACGAACAACATCCTGGGGGAAGAAAGCTACCCTCGTAGGCGCACGCGACGGCCATATGGACACAGAGGACTCCAAGATGGGGACATGAAACGATTGATGAGGACGACAACTCACGATCCGCTGACCCGAGATCATCTCATCAAAGTACACTGCATGATGTACCGCAATGGACCTAGTTAGTAGTGAGTGGGAAGATCCTAGTGGTGGTGGTGGATGAGGTATATAAGCCGTTCGCTACGATCGTTCGCGTTCGATTCGATTCGTCGCCCCCGAGCGCATGTCAATCGTTCGTTTCGAATTTTCGCTCTTTGTTCCCGGAGATCCAATTTTTTTGATTTGAACCTCGGATGCGGGGTACCGTTGTACTTTGTTTTTGCGTCGGTTTCGTATGCCGGTGGTAGTGGCAGGGTGTCCGTCATCGTCATTGCATCCGCGATATGGTCCATGTGGCGGTGTCCAGATAAACGTCTCTATTAGGTGATCGCACTGCAGTGCTTGGCGCGTCATCGTCACGATCTGGAGGTGCGAGGTTTGTGCTTCGGACGAGGGAGGTCGTGGGAGACGGGGGTGAACATGGTGGAAGTGGCGACAAGTGTTCAACGGGAGTGTCCAGGGGGTGTGGGTTCAGGGCAAGGGGATTGAATGCAGTATGACAGGAAAGTAGCATTGGGTGTTCCCACTCAGTCACAGCGTGCGTGTGGTTGGGAAGTCGGGCCTGTGAGAGAAAACGGCAATCTTGAATATCCGCGAAAGCATGAGGAAGGAGCAGGTCAACGAGAAGAACAGATTACATATTAGCATGTTGATGCACAACGCTGCTTCTTTACCAAGTACGGTCTGAAGGGTGGGGAACATAATATATTCGTCCCCTTAGATCCGGGAATACAAGATATATATCCTGTTCTTAATCACAAATACCAACTCTCTAGTGACCAACGTCGAAATCGCTGGGCAGACGGGAACCTGAGAGAGGCGGTTTCCAGTGGCACCTGCGCAACAAACTGCACATTCTCGGTTACCGATTTCCCTGAAGGGTCTCCGGACCTGTGTTTATCTTTTTCAAACACCAAAAGTTGCTGTGGTCACCATAAAGCCTTCTCGAAGCCGCGGCAAGTTCCGGACAGACGTGCAGCCACTTAGATGGTTAGGGGTTGGTCGTCTAGGGACTCATATGGATCAGTGCGTGCATACTTGGTGTGCATAGTGTGTAGTGCACGGCGAACGAAGTGGTAATGACCGTTGCACGATCAAGCCGTGCGTCTGCGCCACTAGGAATACTCTGTCATGTTCACCGCACACGATGCACGCAATACGCACAACGCTCACCATGGATTGCGCCACTAAGATACGCCTCAAGGCTCTGAGCTGGCTTCTAACAGACTGATCCCTCTGTCACCTCGTTATTTGTCATTCAAGAATCTACAGCAGCAGTGATGATAATCAGTTGCCAATACTTCTTTAATTCAACCGTGACTCACTTTACTACACGAGGCATCGCTTTGGCATGGTTTGACAAATTGGCATATCTTTGCAGTTCAGTGCGGTGAACGTTGTTACTAACAGTCACCAATCACAATCACGTGCTTCCTGCTGCTGAAAGCCTGAATAAAGAGTAAGGACATGTCAAGTCGGGCATCACAAGACTAGCTCCTAAGATAACCAAGCGCTTGTCTTCTGACCAGGCTGAAAACAAACAAGTCTAAGAGATTGGTGACCATATCAGCAAAGCGCGCACAAAGATAGGCACGCCAATCAGATCATAAAAGACGAACTGAACCTGCCATGGAATGCTTGGCATTCAGAAATGAAGCCACGTTGTTAAAAAGGTTGCATATCACCTTGCTCCTGGTTCTGCAATATATAATACCCATCACGAGACTTCAGGCTACTTATTAAATGGCCCCTTGACAATGATTATGGGCCTCACTCTGGATTAATATGCGCCATCGACCAAGGGACCAAAGTGGTTCGGGGATAGTGATTGTCAGAATTCCAGAAAGAAGACGGCGGCGAGAATGGAAGACAGGTCTTGGCGTTGAGAACATAACCGTATCTGGAACTGCCAAGGCTGCATTGCAAGGGCATAATGATAGGCTGTGTCAGTCTCAAAACACTCCGGTACTCAAAAAGGAAGTGGCAGCTGATAGCAGCTAATGCCAACTATGGCTCCAACATCTGAAACGGTGCGGTGCAGGAATCGGACTTGAGGCCTTGAGGTGTGACGATGTTGATTTGAAATAATCGTTCAACGCAGCGACACGTTACGCTCTCCCTCCAGCTGAGTCAACTGCAAGGAAGATCATCGGGAAAACATGACACTACTCTCACCGTGGGGCTCCGAGGACTTGAAAGGATCAAGTATTTGAGCACGCCAAGGCACAGGGCCAGTAACTTCTGCACAACGTATCCTTTCACCCATCCAGTGCAACAGGATGCAAGACCCGCAGTTGTCGGTTTAACGGGGTACGTATAACGTGACATGAACACCAGAGCCGCGCCCGCAGGAACAGTTGAGGACGTGCCCAGCACCAGCTTACCATATGTGCACTGAATTATGGGCACGCAAGCCTTTGCAGGCTGATGTTCCGTGAGTTGGGGGACCCGCGACACCGTTCCATAGGGGTAGGTTTGGAAGGTGAACGCCAAAATGAATGTACCTGAATCTCGGATTAAGTTAACCATGGCAATGTCTGTTTAAGACCTGGGAAGGGGTGGCCGGAGTGTGCGAATAAGGATGCCTATTCTGCACAAATTACGAAGGTGAGGTGAGGTGAGATGGCAACACAGAACCGATAAGACTTAGAGTTGACAACGCCTTCCCTGAGTTTCGGGGAATGGCCGCGGGGCGACGGGTGCGCACCACGCAGTCTTGTGACCCCAGAATGCAAGTGGTTGAACTGCAGAGAATCAACAGTTAAAGAGAAATCGTTCAAGTCTTTAGCGTTGTTCACGGTAACGGATATTATATGCGATGTTTCGAGCACATAAAAAGCGGCGAGCTGAGACTTGTGAAGAGGTTTGGTATCGTCTGCTCGGTCCACTGTAAGAAAGAAATGTATGAGACCAAAAGCTTTAAAACAGATCTTACAGTGAGAACAAACGCCACAGCACACGTAACCACCTACGTGAGTTGAAGATAAGACCTCTTCAGAAGTCAAAACTCTGTCACACCCGTGAGACCACTAACCAGTGTCGTTATGGGAGAAAAAGGCCAATGAATGACCAACACTGTACCACTTTATGTACCATATTCTCTCCTGGCTCTCGCATCCCTTTCCCGAACACCCCTAGCATATGGTCCTTGCAGGTTATCTTGAAGCTTCCGGTTCTCTCAGCAGGGCTGCTGGTGTCTGCGAAAATCATGTTATTCCAGGCACCATCCTCAACCAATCATTGTCTTGGGCGGAAGCGCTGGCCCTATTAGAGGAGTCCTATAGAAGGAATGTCCATTAACTTCCCTCGACTGCTTGTACTTAGCAAATCAATCCCGGTTCACTACATGACTACCCGTCTCGAGCGCTAAACGGAGCGCGCTGGTCACTGTGTATGCAATGCGAAGTTGAAGACACGTGCCGCGTCCTTCACTGGAAGCTATGTTCGAGGACATACCGTTCGAGTTATCTTGGGCAGTGGGCGTTATAGACTCAGCTTAGTCAGGATTTGTAAGATGACGCCATCTCGTGATGCCATCACGTGATGCGCATGGGTTTCAGTAATCCACAGCTGGCGCGCTGCCACAAAGTGAAACAAGAAAACCATATATAACAACCCCCTTCGAGCTCATAAGTAGCTCGATCTCATTCCGCAGAACTGGCTCTCAGACTTGCCTCCTCGTCCGTAAGCAAAGTTACGTCACCTCTTTGCGCTGGACGCGTACCATTTAGATTGCATCAGGTATGCTCCGTATCTCGAATGTCATTTGTTTTATCTACCATAGCATGCTGCTGGTCGACTCGATCAGACTTCTAAATCTTTAATATCGACGACAACCTCCAATATGGCACCCATCAAAGGCCCGACAGTTGACCGATATGATTATATCTGCATAGGTGGAGGGAGTGGAGGTGTTGCGTCTTCGGTATGTAGCAAATTGTGACTCGATTGAAAAACTGCAACTGAAAACTGCCTCAGCGTCGCGCAGCTTCGTATGGCAAGAAGGTCGCACTCATCGAAGCGACTCCCAATCTGGGTGGTACTTGCGTTAATGTCGGTACGTGTGTCTCACGCTTCTTATTTCGTTGATTCTTTTGATGACCGTAACATGGCCGATGGATTACAGGATGCGTGCCCAAGAAGGTGAATAAACTCCCTTGTGTTTTGTCGCCCCACTGAATTGAAGCACCTTGTCCACATAGATCATGTGGCATGCCGCCGACTTGGCAGATAGGCTCCAGCACGCTTCCGATGGATACCACTTCACCAACGTGCCCAATCCCAAATTTATCTGGGCCACCTTTAAACCACAGCGCGACGCATACATCCGGAAACTAAATAGGATTTACGAGAACAACCTCGATAGGGAGAATGTTGAGCATCACGAGGGCTTTGCGCGCCTCACTTCTCCGGACTCAGTTGAGGTAACAAGACCCGATGGTCAAAAGTATACTTTGCATGCGGACCATATCACCGTCGCTGTTGGTGGACGTCCGACCATTCCGGCCGAGGAGAAAATACCCGGCGCGAGTCTTGGAATTGACTCAGATGGGTTTTTTGCGCTTGAGGACCAGCCAAAGCGTGTTGTGATCGTCGGCGCCGGATACATCGCCGTCGAACTCGCCGGAGTGTTGAATTCCCTCGGTTCTGAGACCCATCTTATTATCCGTCACGACAAGGTCTTGCGCAGTTTTGACATCACGATGCAGGAAACCTTGACTCCTTGGATGGAACACACTGGAATCAAGATTCACAAACATTCAAACGTCGTCAGGGTGGAGGGAGAAAAGGGAAAACGTCTAACTGTTTTCACTGACAAGGAGGGTGCCATTGAAGTCGACTGCCTTATCTGGGCTATTGGTCGGCATGCTAACACAGATGACCTTGGACTGGAAGATTTGGGGATTGAAGTCGACAAGAGGGGGGATATCATCGTCGACGAGTACCAAAACTCCACCGTGAAGGGCATCTATGCCATTGGTGACGTGCAAGGCAAAGCCTTACTTACCCCTGTCGCCATCGCAGCTGGTAGGCGCCTCTCGAATAGACTTTTCGGCCCAGAGAAGTTCAAACACGACAAGATCTCATATGAGAATATCCCTACCGTCGTTTTCTCGTGAGTACAGGCTTATTTGCCATATCTAGACCTCCGTATTGAACAAGACAGGCATCCCCCAATTGGTACCGTTGGTCTCACAGAAGCAGAAGCCATCCAACTATATGGCAAAGACGTAAAAATATGTACGTTGTCGATCTCATTTTGTCGCATACACTAGGTTAATTTTGAATAGACAAATCGGCGTTCCGCTCGCTCTATTTCTCACAGATTGAGGAGGCACATAAGGAACCAACGGTTTTCAAACTGATCGTCGTCGGCGAAGAGGAGCGCATTGTTGGCGTGCACCTGCTTGGGCAGGGCAGTGACGAAGCTTTGCAAGGTTTTGCTGTCGCTGTGAAAATGGGAGGTGGGTATTTGACCTGCATTCTTGCGAAAGCACTTCGCTGATGGAGAACTGGATAGCTCGTAAGCAGGACTTTGATGATACAATCGCAATTCATCCAACGTCTGCTGAGGGTGGGTCAGGTTACCTCGTTTTGTTTGCATCACTGCTAATCTTGGAGTCTGTTTAGAGCTCGTTACGATGCGCTAAAGACATGCTTTGATCACTATGTTTCTTCAGCTTTCTATTGCCAATGTATTTATTATGCATATTATTGCATCACCATTTTGTCACAAGCACAATTGTCAGCAATATTTTGAACAAAAGGTTACTTAAAGGCCAACAATCTCACTGTTAACTTGTGGACAATGTATGATGAAAGATTCACCGCCCGAGGGTGTCAAGAACATGCCAGTCCTGGCCAGGTGCTTGTGAAAAGTGGAATGATCGTTAGATGCCACATGCTATTAGTATTTTACTTTGACATACTATGTCTGAGGGATTTGACGTTTCTTGGGTACACCGACTTGTGAGTGTCAAGAAGCGAATATCAATCCATTCTGTTTCGGAACAAGACTTACACTGAGGGACTTATCAAAACAACATCTTTGCTAAACCTCCTAGCTTCAGGTCATATGATGTTGTAATGATATGGGCAACTAGTATGCTTGGCAGCGTCACTGGTTTGCATGCTCAGCAATGACCAACATTGGTGGGTTTGAATTAGAAGTTAGGTGCGCACACTCACAGTGCGAGAGAAAAAGCGGGGGATCCGAGACACCAGGACGTTGAGGAAAATAGGATGGCGCTTCCGAGTCGTATTCAACTCGCAACCAAGGCAGACAGATCAGTGTGCTATGACGATCAGCCTGGACATTGATGAAGGGACGCAGAAAAAAATATTGGACATCCATAAGATATCGTTTCTTGCCAGACTGTGGTTATCCCTTCACGCCACGTCGACATTTGGGAGAAACGGGAGCTTGACTGGTAAATAGTTTCATTCATTCTAAGAAATTAAGGTGCAATCTTACAGACTTTGTCCAGTCTGAGGTTGGTCTAAGGTGGTTTCGATTATCAATTGAACTCGGAAATGCCTTCTCACCAAGTACAACAAGAAGCTCCTAGCGAAACATGTATCATTGTGCTCGTGCATAGTCATAACTGGGCGGTGCCGTCCCAATCGTCGTTTCCCCATCGCCATATTGACTTGCCCCGCCATCAAACCACAACATCCTACGTGCATATGGCGCCGGTGGAATAGGCTGTCCATTACCCATGTACGGGCGCAACTCTGGGTCATATGCTCCAACTGCAGAGCTAGGGTCAGCGCCTTGTGGATTCGGATTGGCCAGCATGCGCTCAAGGACGCGGGCCACGACAGCCACGGGGACATTGTTCTGATAAAGGCTGGTGACAAAATCAGCCTGTTCGTCCGTTAACACTGGCAGGTCCCCAGATTGTCCCTGTTCGCTCTCCTGGCCAGCATCGCGCGATGAACTAGCTTTTTCGTTGGGCCAAGTGGTAGGCGTGGTCGACAAAACAGGAATGGTAGGTAATGTTCGCATTGGTGTTTGCTCTCGATCGACAACTATGGCACTGCCTTGTCCCGTGCTGTCCTGTGCTAATAAGGGTAGCCTTCCAGAGGAGGGCCCGCCTCCACTGGGGATAGTGGCTTCGACATCTCTGAGGCTTGACCTGGCCATGTCCGTGGCCGCAACGGTTGAAAAAGACAGGTCAGAGGTCAATGTTGGGTCCCTGGCGAAGGGGTCCGCTACTGATCCACCCAGGAATCTGGATGCTGGGCGCTCATCAAGAAGTGGTGTAATATTACCGCTGGTGGCTCGCGAGCGCCGGCGGCGGAAGCAGAATAATGCCAATCCACACAATGCAAGTAAGCCGACTGCCCCGGCCGTCGCACCTCCTGCTATCGTGGCAACGTTGTTCCTGCATGAGATTAGTATTTATGCATATACCAAACTAATGGCGTGGACTGAGCTTACTTCTTAGAACTCGAAAGCAACTGCGATGACGGATCATTTCCGCCCCCAGACGCTGTGCTGGACGTGGCAGTAGGTGCACTGGACAGTGATGTCTGATTGATAAACGAAGATGCGACCGAGGGAGACAAAGTAGAGAGTGAACTCTGAGTAGAGTGAGAGGTGGAGCTTTGAGACAGCGACGATGCTGATGTGGATGTCTGCGATGATGTAGGCGTAGGAGTAGAGCTTGGGGTGGCTGATGACGACCCAGCAACAACTGCTTCATTTACATCTATATAATCTAGCATCATCCCACTGAAACCACCTTGCCAATCAAGGACTGTCATAACGGCAGTATGTGTACCAGAAACCAAATTCTGCACACTGAAGAGAACAACATGTGGGATGTTGTATTGAGGTGAAGGGGGTGCCGCCAGTGTTGCAGTTGTTGCGCTGCCAGAGTCAATGGAGAGTGATGCAGACATGCCCTGTGGGCCAGCTTGGAGCACGTAAATCGTGATCCCAGAGCCTACAATCCGACGTTTCGAGTTGGAGACATGAAACATGAAGACTATGTAAATACAAACCTGTGAATGAGAATTGTACTGCACAATTGTCAGACGTCGAGCATGCAGCATCTATCGGGAAAGCGAGTTATATTGAGACACCAAACTTGAGAGACTATGGCCTACAAGTACTGCGATCAGACACAACCATTAGTCCTGAAGGGTACAAGTTTAAGCGAAGGCGGGCTTACTATGTTCCGTCGTAGCACTGTGCAGAGTTGATGGCCATCATTGTTCCATTGGGGAGGCGGATCGAAAGCTGCTCGCCCGTGTCCGACCCAAATGGGCCCCAT